>JAJOOR010011653.1:0-25271 GCA_036250505.1 Solanum acaule | reverse complement strand
CGTTTGTGCTTTAAATAATTCTTGAAGTCATTCCACGAAGGAGGTAACTTCTTGATCATTGCAGCCACTTGAAACGCTTCATTTACTACCATATCTTCTGCAATCAGATCATGGAAAATAAGTTGAAGTTCCTGCACTTGTGATCCAACAGTTTTACTATCTGACATTTTATAGTCTAAAAATTTGCGACCACAAACTTTTTCAAGCATACATCTTCTGTCTTATATTTCTTCTCAAGTGCATCCCACAATTCTTTCGAAGTTGTCATTGCACTATAGACATTATATAAGTCATCCTCTAACGCACTCAAAATGTAGCCCTTACATAGGAAGTCTACCTGTTTCCATGCTTCAATAATCATGAATTTCTCTCTGTCTGGCATTTCAGCAGCAGGCACTGGAGTTACTTCATTGGTAAATTTTTGCAGACCAAGAGTGGTAAGTCAGAAAAATACCCGTTGCTGCCATTCTTTGAAATTCACACCAGAGTATTTTCCCGGTTTCTCTGCTGGCGGTACAGCAGTTCGGGTTGGTGCAGCAACTGCCACCGTAACATTGTCATTAGTCATTTCAGAATCTGTAACAAACAGAAATTGATACAAATGACTCAGTAAGCAATAACTCTAATTGCAAACTTAACAGGAGCATAAAACCATGAAGGTTTTCTCTCCACTAGAAACACAGATTTTAAAAAATAATTTCCTTAAGATTGTTACCAATCTGTGTTTTTAGAAAAACCAGAATTACTGATTTTAATAAACTTTGCAGAAACACGAAGTAACCAAAGTTTAATAAACCAGTAAGAATAGATGAACAGAAATTAATTGACAAAACTAAAATCTGTAAAAAACGTACCATAATCTAGAAAAATAGAATCAGAAAGAAGATCAAGCCCACTGAATGCACAGTGTCCCCTTAAGGAAATTATTCCCCTCTAGTATCCGAGGTTTGATTTGGAATATGTCTTCCCAGGATAGAATGATCTCAATCACCAGTGTATTGATACCCAAAACTCTGGTGTCAGCGAACTACTCAACAGCAGTACACGAAGAAAATTTGTGCAGAAGAAGAAGAAGAAATCAGAAAAAATTCGTAAGGAATAAGTCTGAGGAATCAATGTATTTATAGGCAAGAGGAACTGGTTCCGAAAGGTTGCAATCCTTTCAGAATCCACACCAGCCGAAGCCGAAGCCGAGCCGAGCGACGACGACGACGGTGCGAGGGGGGTCCCTCTTTCCAACCCTTTTAACAATTAATAGGAGTGTTTCTATATTTAAACTCTCCTATTTTTCTTTCCACCACCGATGAGGGATAAATGTCTTTTCAATAAAGCGTAAGAGGTCTTTTCAAGTTCTCAACTCTTTCAAGTTCCTCTTTCATCTTCCCTCCATTTCCCATTAACTCTTGCTACATACCCAACAGATTATTGTTGCTTAGAAGCTCAGTCTTCGTTGAATCTAATTTTTTCATGATAGAGATCATATACATATAGTTTAATAACTAAAATAATACATATGATAATGTAAAATAAATAAATCATATTGCTGATGATTAGCTTGTCTCTGGTGCAAATGAAGCATATAACATAATCTAAACGTAATTTTTTTCAAACATGAGAGTTAATTTCGGAGAATGATTATTTAAATTTTGAAATGTAAAGTTTATTTCATCTAAACATCATATAAAAGGTATTGAACATAAATTTTAGAATACCTTTAAATGTTAAAGAGCAAATAAACTAAAGAAAAGCTTGTTTGATTATTCCAATTTCCATATAAATAATACTAACACTATGTTTGCAACAAACTTTAAAATTTTAAAGTGACAGAAAATAAATTACAATTACAAATAAAATATTGTATAACAGAATATTTTATTGATAAACGTTGTAGGTACAATTATGTTCATCTCTTGATTCGTTGGCATAATTCTCGAACTTGGATGATTTGAATTTGATATCTTTATGAATATTTCATGAATTATTCCATGAAGATGTCTCTTTAATAAATAGGCATAAGTTAAGGTTTAGGATTAGAGTAGCCTCCAAAAAATCTAAGTGAAATCGAATGCTTTTGATAGAGTCTCAACTAGAATTGAATATGAACTAGGATTTAGGGTTGAGTAGCCTTCAAAAATACTAATTGAAATTGAACACACTTTGTAAAGTCCCAACTCAAATTGAACATAATTTATAGAGTCACACAAAATTTCAATGTTTACACATTATTTTAACATACACAAATGTGATAATGTTAAATGTTATGTGAATATGATTGATGTAGAATATTACATTTCAGCCAACTTGATAATCACTGTTTATGAGTAATTAAGCATTATTGTGATTCATAATTTCAATCATACAAACAAGCATATCATATAAATTGACATTATTATTGTTATTAAAAAGTAAATAAAATTTATAAAATATCATTCAAATCTTCTCTTATTCTCCGTCGACAATAATTAGATTAAACTAAAAATTATTGACCAAATATAAAACTTAATAAAACAATCCCAGGATTTAAATACCCACACAGAGAAGTAGAAAATCTTAGAAACTAACTAAATATAGTAGAAGTGGGACCCTTTAAAGTTTAATCTAGAACAAGTGAAAGAAAACAAAAAAGCAGCAGTAGAATGTCTACAAGTAAAGCTAAACGGAACCTTCTGCCCATAAATTTACTTCTACCTTACACTTGCACCCCCTATTTTTCTTCAATCATTTCATTCTCATCCTCTTCTCTTCTCTCACCGCCTCGCCTTCTCTCTCTACGCTGTAACACGCAATTCCTCCACCATCTGCCGCCGTTCTCCGCCCTACCTCATGACCTCTACCCTCTCTGCCTCCTCCGCTTGGCCCGAAAGCCCTTTCGTTTCCCCTCCTATGTCGGAAAATTCTCCTGATTCCGATGATCGTTCCTCTCTCTCTGACCTCTCCGATATATCAGCTGCCGTAACTGACGCCGTTGATGATGAACGCCGCTCTCAAACCTCGGTTACCTCTCCCACTAATTCAGCCGCCACCAGCGTACAGAACGTGAACCCTAGCCCTAATTCTATTACACTTCCCGTTGATTCCTCTGCTCCGAATGTCCTCTACCTATCCTTCAACCAGGATTACGGATGCTTCGCGGCAGGCACCGATCGAGGGTTCCGGATCTACAATTGTGATCCGCTCCGTGAGATTTTCCGCCGCGATTTTACCGGCAATTCTAATGGTGGAGGTGGAATTGGTGTTGTTCAGATGCTTTTTCGGTGCAATATTTTGGCGTTGGTTGGTGGAGGTCCGGAACCTCAATATCCTTTAAATAAGGTGATGATATGGGATGATCATCAATCTAGGTGCATCGGCGAGCTATCGTTTCGATCTGAGGTGAAATCTGTGAGGCTGAGAAGGGATAGAATTGTGGTTGTTTTGGCCCAGAAGATATTTGTTTACAACTTTTCGGATTTGAAACTATTACATCAGATTGAGACAGTGGCGAACCCCAAGGGTTTGTGTGAAGTGTCGCAGGTATCTGGATCAATGGTTCTGGTTTGTCCGGGTCTTCAGAAGGGTCAGGTGAGAGTGGAACATTATGCTTCTAAGAGGACCAAGTTTATAATGGCACATGACTCGAGGATTGTGTGTTTTGCGCTTACAAATGATGGGAGGTTGTTGGCTACTTCTAGCAGTAAAGGGACTCTTGTCAGAATATATAATACTTTAGATGGATCTTTGGTCCAAGAGGTATACACCTACTCTGAATTAATGGTCATACTTTTTTTTTTTTTTATGACAAGGGAAACCCGCACCCACTACTTTGGGTGCGCACAGGGTGAAACCCCGCTCCTATGCATCGCAAACCACATAGGAGAGTTAACCCGCACTAGGCAGGCCTGGTGCGACGAGCTCGACCCAGAAGCAAACCCTTTGCTTTTGCTGGCAAGGGGTTTCGAACTTGAGACCTCCAACATGGAAGTCCCAAGCCCAAACCAGTGGGCCACCCCAAAGAGTATTAATGGTCATACTTTGTTGAATTGTTTTGTTTACATGGTTAATATGGCCATTTTTTTTTATTTATGGTTAATATGGTGGTGTCAATTTCCGATAGAGAAAGCAATCCAAGGTGTGTTGGGAATAGAGAAAAATGCTGTTCATGGAAAATGTGTTCTTTAGGAGATAGTTGTCCCATGTTTGGCTAGGTTATAAAGTATATGACAAATGATACTTGTACCAGTAAGAGCATAGAGTGTAAGGATAGTGTTTTGGTACTACTTTTAGATACTAAAGGTTGACGGTAATGTCTTAGTATTATTGAAGCAACTGATGTAAAGTAGGAACTATGATATTGGAAAAAAAAAATGAAACTTACTTGTGCCTTCTTTTGGTGGGTGACGTTTTCCACAACGGGAGGAATACATGGCAAACATTTTCTACTTTTTAAGTAACCAAGGTAGCCAAACATTTGAAAGATATTTCAGCATTTTCTGTCACTCCACAGACACCATAAGTTTGACGATGTTTTCTTCCAAATGAGCTGCTGTATCTGCAATATATTACACGGGGATCTCAAAGTATATTTCTTGTTGCCCTTGGACTTCTCATAGGTATTTTTAGTGAACTTAACCTTCGGCAAATTTTTTGAAAACCATGATATGAAGCTAGGGTGATTTTTCTGGCTAATAAGCTCAACATGTGTGGAGTTCTTCGAAATGGAACTTGGGTGGTTTTCCAATAGCTGTCTTACGGGTGCAACATCAGCAAAGATCATTGAAATGAAACTAGATTGCTCTCATAACCAGATATTGATTGCCTTAACTTACATGGGTCTCTGAAGTCGAGATGTTTTATCATTTTGTTAGATGGTACTATAGCTTCCCTGTAAATGGTAAGGACAGGTTTTTGGACTTTGTTAGCTCCCTGATTTTAGTTTAGACTTTACTGTAATGTAGCTAACCATCTTTATTAACCTTTTGCCCACATTACATTTTACTGATCCCTTTCAATGATTACTATGTACTACATTTTAAAAAAAACAATTACATGGGATGGTTTTAACTGCCAATACTTTCCCCTTTTCCCTCACTTCCAAAGACTGTAAAGTTACAGTCTTTCTAGGTACTGGTTCTGTTATAGCCTCAGCATGCACCTTGATTCTATCCCTTCGTTTCTCAACCATCAGACCTATCAACTGGCAACTAACGTTGTTCTCTGCTAAGTAAAAAGATAGAGATGAAGTGGATTTAAGTTGGTATTATTTCAAAAAGTTAGTTTTCAGTCTCATGATAATTTTATTTTAATGCATGAATATCTTCTAGTTTGATAACCAGTTTGCCTTTTTATTTCTTGTGGTTTAAAGATTTGTCTTAACGGTCTCATATTATTTGTACATTGCTTTACTATATGAATAGAATAACTAAGACGATGTACTTTTTTATTTTCTAGAGAATCAGTTTGCCTTTTGCTTGTATTTGGCAAAACCAAGTAATATGCTCATTGTAATATTTTCCTGAGATTTGATGTTTCCATCTTCATATATATGTTTGATGAAGTTAGCCTATCAAAAAGTACAAGGAAAGTGGCCTCCATATACTTGAGAAAAATTTGGGCAACTTCACAACCTGTCTACCTAAAAGTATGAAAAAAAATGAAAAGTAGGTTGATGTCCTACTCAATGCCAGTTACAGTATTCATGCATGAAACACGATCAAAATATTAGTATGTCCTTCCAATGCTTATTGCTCTTCCTCTTTTGAAGGACTAGCAAGTAGCAACTACGACAAATAATTTGGACAGATACTCTGCATCAGGCATAAATAATCTTTTACATGCATTGCAAATGCCTTCTATTGATACCATTTCACTGAAAATTTTGAATACCATTTGATTGCCAATGAACAATCTGGTGTGTTATTGGCTTATTGCTAACAACTGCCACTTTAGAAATGGAATGTGCTCTTTGGTCTTTAGTTTTTAATCTTAAGCATGTTTTTTTGCTTAATACAGGTCAGAAGAGGCGCAGATAGAGCAGAAATTTATAGCCTTGCATTTTCTCCAACTGCACAATGGCTAGCTGTTTCCAGTGATAAAGGAACTGTCCATGTGTTCAATCTAAAGGTTGATTCAGCAGCTTTAGGAGTTGATAGACCAAGAGGGGCAGCTGAGTCAAATGCTACATCTCCATCAGCTGGGTCTCATCTCTCCTTCATAAGAGGTAATGGGCCTGTTATATTATTGTCTTTAGTTACTAGACTCTAAATGCAGATCTTCCTGAGGAAGTGTGTGATATTTGTAGTGTCAAAGGTAGTTCTGTTATTCAGAGAACTCCATGAAGTGCAAGCATCTGTTTGTTATAATCCCTGGATGTGACATTCCTTCATGTCACATGGAACTGTTATCTTATGTATAGTTCCCTGTATTTACTTAAGTGCGTGGTTCAATTATTTCTTCTCTGCTATAACTGTGATGTTGCAACACAAGGAATTTTGAAAACAATTTTTGGGCATTGGTGAAAGAGCTGCCACAAGAACTGGACAGAAGACACTGATGCTATACCAGTTTGGGTCTAAAACTTGCTCAAACTAAGAATCTGATGGAGGTTTTGAGCTCAACAATTGAGTCGTGTTGCCTACTAGAAAATGTAGGAATTTGTTATTCCAAGTATGATCCTTCGGAAGAATTAGATGAAGGCAAGTAATCCGAAAGATAAATTATTCTTAAGAAAAACATGCATTACTTTAAGTTCAGCATATTTGCACCCCTAAATTATACGTCTTTCTCAATTCCAAGGACTTTTATGTGCAGTTAATTTTGAAACATATTTTACTGCCATCATATGGTTTAGATTTTAGGAAGAGGTTCTTGCAATTTCAATCTTTTCTTGGTTTATTTTTTAGATGACACTGACTGTAGGTTTCCGTCAAACAGTCAGAACAGGTTCTTCGATTTTGTAATTTTTTCGCCAATATACTCGGGAAAGAATTTTTTGGAGACGTTGCAAAAGAAGTAGTTGGAGAGTTTTGTTAATAACTCAATATTTTAAGCTTATTGACAGACCTTTGTGGTGTTCCTCCATGCAGGTGTGCTACCGAAGTATTTCAGCTCTGAGTGGTCTGTGGCACAGTTCCGCTTGCAAGAAGGTCTGCAGCACATTGTGGCCTTCGGTCACCAAAAGAATACGGTTGTGATTCTTGGCATGGATGGCAGGTAAGGGTGTTGTTGTGTAGTCCTCGTATCATTTTTTTAATGTTGTCCCAATTTTTGTGACAAGTGAATCACATCTTTGGAAGTTCGATATTAATGCTTTGATGAATTGGAAATGCAGTTTCTACCGATGCCAGTATGATGCAGCAACTGGTGGGGAGATGACCCTGTTGGAACATCATAGTTTTTTGAAGTCCGAGGAGAACTTCTAACTTGGGAAGCTAGCTGGGTGCATGCTACCCTATTCTTGTGTGGCTTTTGTTTTTATTGTATCTATTTATAATTTCGCAGGTGGACATGGTAGTGACTGTAAATATGCAGACATAATCCAAAAAAAAAATGTACATATATAAAAGATGAGAACAGGTCGGCTTTTGTAACAACCTTCTGGCTGGTATATAAGTTACTGTTGTGTCATCGTAGAACTGAAGTATTGGTATGTGCATGTTTGTCATCGTAGTGCTCAGTATCTATTTAGTTATTTGTCTGGTTCCTTACTCTTCTGTTTCTCTATAATAAAAAAAAACTATGGCCAGTACATGAGGCTGCGGATGGTGTATATCATTAATAGTTTCTGGTGAAAGAGATAATCGTGTACACATAATTTGACACGCTTCCAAAAAGCTTAATGCAAACATGTCAACTAAAAAGTGCCAGCAACAGAGAAAGCAAACAACATCAGGGAATGGTTGTTTAATACCGTCCAACTAGTTTCATTTTTATATATATCAACAACTATGATCGGCCTTCAATTTTCTAGTCCATAGTCTAGGAGAAAAGACGCAGACGTCTTTGCATTTTAGCCAGAAATAAAGGGTAGAGACGTCTACAATTCCAATGGACTTTTTAAACAGTTTTAACTGGAGAGCTAAAGCCTAGTGAGTGAAAATATAGGAAGGTGATGACTAATAATTTGAACTAAACTGGAACAGCAGTCATGAAAATCCTACCAAAAAGAGTGGCTTAGAGGAGCTCTACCATACAAATGGCACTCTAGCAAAATTACTTCTAAGCAGGAATTCTTAGGAATATGTTCATAACCTTGTGACGATAGTGTTATTTCTCTTCTTTATCCTTTTAGAATGTACTTGTGTACACATTAACATATGGTCCTGCCAAGGTGCTTTGTACCTCCTTTATACCACAAACAGGCATCCCATAAAAGAGAATTGGTGAAGGAAAAGATGGACTTGCAAAAGATGCCTCTAGTGGTAGCCTTTTTTCTGTTTCGACTATTTTGGAAGAAGCACCACCTCTTGTTTCGTCTATCTTGGCAGCTGACCAGCGTGGAGAAGCAAACGAAGATACACTCCAGCTGCATGAAGAGTTTCTAATAGCTTAGGCTCTAGTAATGATACAGTAGAACATAGTAATACCGCTTTTTGTGCTACTCCTAGTACTAATTTTTTGGGCAACAATGACCCATTGGATCTAGACAGGCAACTAGAGCCGCAGAGTAACCTGACAATAATCCATGGTCTGATTTTCAGGATAATATTTATGGTCCAAAAGTTGCCAGACAAAGGATCTGCACCTACAGACAAACAAATTGAAGGAGACTTACAGAAGGGGACACTATGTCTATCTTATTTATTTCACTAATCTCTACTCTAAATAGCACATCTATAGAAAAACTGGCACTCAGTGATAATATAGATGTATCTGTACTGCATATTTATACGCTTCCATATCAGATACTTAAACGCATACTCATTCATTTTATACAGGTAGCAAATGGTATTCTACTATTCTTCATATAATATGTAAGAATAGTTACATTGTTCCTCAAGAGTGCTATAGCATCTAATTTCCAAGATATAGAAGAGGACAAAACATTCAAAATAAGCAGCAATTTACCTCCTCAATAAACTTGCCTAGGAAACAAAAGAAATGTTTCCACTGTTACATTGGATGCGAAATCTTTACAGCACTAACTACTAACCAATGCACTTTACAGCACTAAAAGTGAAATTGATCCTATAATTTACTCTCTCTGCGTGTCTCCGAGACCAAGATCACTACCTTTTAACACAGCTGCAAGGAAAAAGGAACAACAAAATAGTTAAAAAGGACAGAAATTTTTCCTTGCAGATGCAAACACTTGATCAAACTAGATATATTAGGTCTCACAACAATCCAAGTTTCCCAAGTACACTTTATTAGGCATGGTCATCCACATTTGATCTATGGCACAGAATTTATACACAGTATGTGAGCAGCTGCATGTTCTGATCATATACTTCACAACACTATAAGGGCTAAGCCAATCCCAGGATGAAACTTACTTGAAGTGCCTTCTTTCGCAGCTGGAAGTGCACTAACTAGATTTCACTTCACAGTAAGAAACCCAGAATATAAATCAGTACAGACAACAGTCCCTGCAAACACATGGCAATCTTCTAAAGCTTACATCGGTGATCAACCTGCAAAAAATATAATTTGCAAGGCTGGCTCATACATACATGGATAGTCACAAGTATGTGAATTGAATTCATACAAGTAGAGGGAGGTGATTGTACATGACTGTCATAGCATAATGGTTTGTGTACATGGCTTGAAAATGTACACAAACTTCCATCCATCTGGTGGTACCTGATGTAATGGGACTAAATGAAAAATAGCACTCTACTCTTGACAGTTTGCTCAGTCTAAACTTCCATCCATCTGGTGGTACCTTGAGTAGTAAAGACTTGAAAGAATCTGATGTACCTTGTTCTATCCATGGAACACCAGACATAAAACTTGCCACAAATTTCACTAACCACACAAAAGAACACTAGCAAAAAGGAAAATAGATGCCAGATATCCCTGAAGAGAAAATAAGCTACTAACCAATGCACTTTACAGCACTAAAAGTGAAATTGATCTTTAATTAACTCTCTATGCGTGCCTCAAAATCCAAGATCACTACTTTTAACACAGCTACAAGGAATAAGGAAAAACAGAATAGTTAAAAAGGTCACAGAAATTTTTCCTTGCAGATGCAAACACTTAATGAAACTATATTTATTAGGTCTCACAAGAATCCAAGTCTCCCCAGTATACTTTATTAGGCAAGGTCATCCACATTTGATCTATGGCACAATTTATACACAGTATATGAGCAGCTGCATGTTCTGCTCATATGCTTCACAACACTATAATGGCTAAGCCAATCCCAGGATGAACCTTGCTTGAAGTGCCTTGTTTTGCAGCTAGAAGTGCACTTACTAGATTTCACTTTACAGTATAAACCTCAGAATATAAATCAACACAGACGACAGTCCCTGCAAACACATTGCAATCTTCAATGCAAAAGATATAATTAGCCATGCTGGCTCATACATACATGGATAGTCACAAGTATGTGAACTGAATTCATACAAGTAGAGAGAGGTGATTGTGCATGACTGTCATAGCATAATAATTTGTGTACATGGGTTAAGAAAAAAGAAGAGGATAATTCATCAAATTTGAATGCCCATGACAGAACATCAAGTACTACTAATTGCTACAAAAACAATAAGCTTACAAACAATCCAATGCCCTCCTTCTGCCCTTCACACCTATGCTTACTTCTTGAAAGCTGAAAGAGAAAGCAACCAACAGGATGGCAAAATCCTAGACTTGTTTTATCTCAAGAGGCATTGAGCAATGCTAGAAACAACATTGCACACACTATTCCTGGAGAACTGACCTTCAGTTAACAAAACCTCTTTGAACGAATTACTGAATGAAAGAGCAAATCCACAATATTTCAAAGAAAAGATAAATGGGACATGTAAAACAGCTTTCTGAATCGAACTAGAACATCGCATCAAAATTTAATTAAAAGCAACAGATATGTTATCCCTGCCACTACAACAAAAGAGTATACAATGTTATCACACAAATGAAGATAATGCAATTAGAGACAAATAATACGGAATTGTTTTGCTTGTTCACTCAATCAAACCATTTAGGAACATAAAGGATATGCTTCAGTTGTTTCGGACGACTTTGGATTACAACACAGGGACCAAAAAACCTCGCTATTGCATCTATGGATTTTAGTCATTCATTTTATTACTTTCTATATTTTCGATTAGACAAGCAAGGCGATGCAAAATTTCAGCTTATAATCAATCAAAATATCAAAGCACACAGTGAACACAAAAGAACTGAGATGAGATGATAGAAAATGAGATAATTTCTATTATATTTCCAAGCACATTACACCAAGGTTATCAAACCATAACTGAAATCTACGTCCTACTACTAGAAGTACAGATAAACTAGACAAAAGATTGACGCATATTTAACCCGACGATGAAACTTCTAACTGAGTCTTATGCCTTCTTTGGCGATTTTGCTGCCTTGGCTTTAGGTGCCTTCTCATCGGAAACTGCGGATTTCTTAGGCAACAGAATTGGGTTAATGTTAGGAAGAACACCTCCACTTGCAATTGTAACTCCAGCCAACAATTTTCCCAACTCTTCATCATTCCTCACAGCCAAAAGCACATGCCTAGGAATGATTCTGCTCTTCTTGTTGTCTCTGGCCGCATTTCCAGCCAACTCCAACACCTATAAACAAAACCCCGTAAATCAATACAAAATCACTACCTCCTTACTCAACAGAAAAATACGGATCTGAGAAAAAAAAATTAAATGGGTTTATTGATTTTATGTATTTTAGTACCTCAGCAGCAAGGTATTCCAGAACAGCAGCGAGATAAATTGGAGCACCAGATCCTACACGCTGAGCATATCGACCCTTCTTCAAGTATCGACCAATACGACCGACGGGGAACTGAAGACCAGCTTTGATTGACTTGGTGACGGACTTCTTCCTTGGGCCACCCTTTCTTCCTCCGGCACCTTTGGTTGTCTTTGTAGCATCCATTGTTGTGTGAAGAAAAGCTTAAATAGAGTAATACAGAAGAAAGCTTGAGTGTTTTGATTGAGATTTGAAAGCTGATGTGAAAATGAAAGTGCAGAGTTTATTATTTATAGGGATGAGATGAGATTGCCACGCTGGCGATCCGCGTGAGGAGCATCTAATTTTAACGAAGGGGATTCGTTTCTTTTAATGTGATCTAACGGTTATAAAAAGATGAAAGGATAGCGATCCTCGTCTAACGCGAATAGCCAATAATTTAGTGACACGTATATGTGCTTAAGTGAATTGGCTGAGTAAGTGGTAAAACCGCGCGCGGGGATTTTGAATTTTCGTAAAATTTTAATTGCGCTAAGTTGAGAATTCGTGAATGCTTTAATTAAGGCAAATCCTAACTCCTATTTTTATCTAGTTACACATTTAATTAAGAAAATCCTAATTAATGCTCATGATCCACACATTTAATAACTTATTGAGCAATTTAGCTCATACATTTCAAATAATGGCGGAAAAGAGTTGTTTTATACTATACAATTTCATTTACTAAAAGATTAAAGTACCAATTTGGTTCAACTTGTTCAATCAGTATTAGTAAGCGATATACTACATATGTTTGAATTAATACCCTTAAACATATTACATAATTTGTGAATGGATGAGATATATGCCTCTCATAATCTATGAAAATCTATATTAACAATATACATAGCTAAAACTTAACGTATTAAATATGTTTATATGATTTGTAGATGATAAAAAGAAATTATATATGGTCTCGACAATTGAATATGGATAATTCAAAAATATTACTACCAATCTTTGGAGGATGGACATAGAGTCGTATAACATTTAGGTGGTTGATGTTGTAGAGCTCATGGTATAAGGGTCAATAACGATCTTTTTGATAACGGTGACTTGGCTCGAGACATCTAAAAGTTTACTTTTAATTCTTTTGGTGTCAACTATAAATACATTTTTATATATTATTTTAATTTATTATTAAAATTGAGAGTCCAAAAATTTATTTACAACTATGAGAGTATAGATATACCCTTATCGTATCATTGACTGATGAGTAGTTTTTTAACAAGAAACCCTAATGATATCAATACAGTATATATATATATATATTGATTTAGTATCAATTAAGCGAAATTATTAACCTTAATTATTCTAATACAGTATATGATACTGATCTAGTACCAATTAAGTGAAATTAGTAGGGGAATATATAGTGTAATTATTTAGTGGGTATGAATGTAAGGGAGTATATGTTTGTAATTAGGGAAAAGGGTCAAATATGTCCCTAAACTATGCAAAAATGTCTAGATATACCCCCGTTTGAAGTTTGGCTCATCTGTGCCCTCGTCGTCCAACTTTTCGCCCATATATTCCCCTGTAAACGTTAGTTGCTTTGCTGGAAATAACCAATTCACTTTCCCTTTCTTTAAATAACAAATGGAATTGTCACATCCCCTTTTAATTACCACGTGACATTTATTTATATTTAAAAAATGAATACACCTCTTTTAAATAGGATATCCAACATAAGGTGGCCGGAGTTTCAATTCCTCCGACCAGATCTAAAATGAGATAACATTTGACATCTGAAATACAACTATTTTTGGGTCATTTGCTAGTTGTCTTGCCAGACCAGTGAGGTGTGTGGGTTGGTGTTTTGTCGGCTACCTTGGGGGTGGTGTTCTGGAGCTCGTGGTGGTCAGAGCTATTTAGTGGTTGTTTGTCCGAGGTTGTGCGAATCAGTGAGCTCATTGGAGCTCTATTGTTTCCTCGTGGTTAGAGCTCGAAGCTCACCTTTAATGGTGTTTTTCTTTTAGGAGAAAACAATGGGTTTGATTGGAGATGATGTTTCTCCGATCAAAGGGATTTGGGTCAGATATGATTTATCGGCTTATGTGAAATATCCACCAAAGAAATTTTGGTCGGATAGGATTTACGGGTCGGATATTCTATTTAAAAGATGTGTATTCATTCTTTTAATATAAATAAATGACATGTGGTAATTAAAAGGAGATGTGGCAATTTCATTTGTTATTTAAAGAAAAGAAAAATGAGTTGGTTTTTTCCAGCAAAGCAACTAACGTCTACAAGGGCATATATAGGCGAAAAGTTGGACGGTGAGGGCACAGATGAGCCAAACTTCAAACGGAGAGTATATCTAGACATTTTCGCATAATTTAGGGGCATATTTGACCATTTTCCCTTGTAATTATAAGGTATTTGCTTAGTTTCCTCTGAATTCAAATGAGTTGGGTTCTTAGAAATCCAACCCAACATATTTTTATTTATTAGTACTTAATATTTTGCATTTAAAAATAGCTGGGCTAAAAATCTTACGGTGGAAATAATTTTATGAATGTTATGAAATAAAACATGTGTAGTGTTATAAAATGACAAAAAGAAAAAAATAGAAACAGAAAGACACAAATGAGTAGTAGTAACTTTTGTTTATTACAAAATGTTTTTTCTTTTCAATTACTATTGTCTTTGTGTTATCTTACGGGAAGAGTGCTATAGATATACATGTAAATACTTGGCCATCAAGTATATTATATAGATGGTTAAGTTACAACACACTGTATGTTGTGTGTATATCCATCTTACACACAATACATATTGTGTGTACATAAATGTTGCCACAAAATATATTTATGTGGACGTTTATGTTACAACACAAAGTATGCTTATGTGGACATCCATTTTACAACAATAAGTACTGCATTTGACAAATTTTAAAAAGAATTTTGGAAGCTTGACATTCATGTGATGCCTCTTCCCCCCTCCCACCCCCACCCCCCGTGGTTAGCGGTGGGAATGGTATGGTATTTGAAAGTTATGATATCGTAATTTTAGTAGTCGATTTTTAAAATATTATACCATTATCATACCAATTTAATTCGATATGGTTCAATATTTTGAAGTTCGGTTTTGGTATTTTACAATATGGTAAATCGGTAACCATGGTTTGTTCAACTTCGACTAATATATACTCGTAAAATAGAGTATTATGACTTTAACAATTTTAAAAAGGTCTCAGTTGTATCATACTAACACATTACAAATATAAAAAAACATATTCAAAATAAAGTACAAACAACTCATTTTGTTAATCAATTACATTCAAAGTTTCAACTTCTAAACATTTATAGTTTATACTAATACTAGGTTGCATATTTGTTAGTATTTTAATAATATATATGTTATTTATGTAACTTGATATGATATTCGGTATTTCAACGTGTTATTTTTAAATACCAAATATCAAGAATAATTAAAATATATACCACATACATACTAATTATATAATATCAAAATCATAGTATTAAAAAATTCAGAAGGTATGATAATTATATATCATAACCTGCCCACTCCCACCTATGATATATACTTCAATATGAAAAGATCGTAATTGGGTAATAGAAACTCCATATATAATTTAAGGGCCCGTTTGATCATGCGATATAAAATTATGATATAAAATTCTAAGACAAAGTTGAAGTTTTGTTTGGACATGCAATTTAGATTATTATTTTTATTGTAGGTTTTCTCATAAATATAAAACCCTCACAAGTTATAAAAGTTAAAACTATTAAAATTGTCTCAATTATTTATACAATCATACCAAATAAGCAAAAGTTTATAAAATCATATAATACACTATCACAAAACTATATATTCTTAAAAAATACAACATTGATTAATCAAACTTTAATCAAATAAAAAATAAAAGCGAACATACGTTGTAGTGCACTAGTCTTTAATATAATCCTTACATAGTACAAACAACCTTCTCACGTTGAACTTGCATTTCTCAATCATATGACTGAGAAGACGAATCAACATTGATACTTTTTGCCATTGGTAAATACATTTGATCAAAAAAAATAAAATTGGTGAATATAAATGGTAAAGTAGGGATTGATTTGAAATAAAAATAAATTTTATGTTGATGAGAATAATCGTTATATGAGATATAAATAATTTTAAAAGTAATGATATGAATTATAAATTTTATTTACATATGATATAAATGGTTAGTAGATATAAACGTGAGTTATTTTTACAAAATATAAACTTGCGTACTAATTTTTGTATTTTCAAATCATGTTTTTTAAAGAATTTGAAATTTAATCTAACGATATGAAATAATGAGATCAACGTTTGGACATACATATCCAAAGGCATAGTAAGTATAAAATTTACAAAACATTTACAATTTAGAGGTTTCTTGATATATTAACTACGTGAATTCGAATTGGATGACATTTTTCAAAATCTAAACCAAACCGTGCAAACTAAAATTAAAACCAAACGCACACCCTTTTTAATTAACTGCGTAGAACTTTTCTCGAAACGTGTATTTACATCAGATTATAGTTTTAATTAATTATAATTAATAATATATTGAACATAAATATACATCTTTTAACAATGTTTTAAAATGGAAAAATAGTCTGAAAAATACTACAACTTTGACCGAAATTGCTGTTACGATACCAAACTTTATGGAGGACCTTTTACCCTGCATTATTTAATAGTGTATTTTAAAGGTATATATGTGTCCACGTGGACACATTACTATTTAAAATGATTCAATATTTATGATGTCTACGCAGACACATATATACCTTTAAAATACACAATTAAATAGTACAGGGGTAAAAGGTCATTTTCAAAGTTTGGTATCGTAATCATTAATTTCGGCCAAAGTTAAAATATTTTTCAGACTCTTTTCCCTTTTATAATTATAAAATTTTTAGTATTAATAAAAACGCGTGGCGTGATAGATACGCACCCCAGTGAATCACTTATATATATAACCTTGGCTTTAGTCTATCGGCGCGGTAAATGGCGCGGCAGAGGAGGGGATCCAGTCTTCCCTTTCTTTAGTTACAATGTTGTTCGTCTACCATATTGTAAGAATGTTTTGTTTATTCAATTCTTGATTAGCGGTGTTGTTTTGAATATTGCAGCATTGAATCAAGAAAACTGAAATACTTTCCGAATTTCGAAGATGATATTAAGAACCGTTGTTGGAAAAAGTAAACAGTCAGTGTAATGGGGAAATATAACTTGGCGATAATTAGGAAATTATGTAAATATTGTGAGAACTTTTTGTTGATTCAATTCTTGATTTCTTCATTGAAGTTAAAGGATTGTTAAATTATCCTTTAATAATCCTTGACCCTAAATTTTTTATTGGTAATTCAATTCTTGATTGAAGTTAGAGAATTATAAGATTCTCAGTAAACTTTCCAACCGTAAAATTGTTCTTGTTAATTCAATTCTTGATTGAAGTTAGAGAATTATAAGATTATCAGTACACTTTCTAACCTTAATTTTTTTTCTTGTTAATTCAATTCTTGATTGAGCTAGCTTATAGAATTATAAGATTATCAGTACACTTTCCAACCTTGAATTTTTTCTTGTTAATTCAATTCTTGATTGAAGTTAGGGAATTATTAGATTATCAGTGTTGTTACAAGTGACTGCAGCATTCAATCAGGAAAACTGAGATACTTTGACCTTAAAACTATTCTTGTTTTTACAATTCTTGATTGAAGTTAGAGAATTATTAGATTATCACACTTGTTTTCAAGTGATTGCAGCATTGAATTAGGAAAACTGAAACACTTTCCGAGCTTAAAATTTTTCTTGTTAATTCAATTCTTGATTGAAGTTAGAGATTTAGGTTATCAGTGTTATTTTCAAGTGATTGCAGCATTGAATCAGGAAAACTGAAACACTTTCCAACCTTATAAAATAGCTTTGTGTAAAATGTGATTTTCAATGTCTCAGAGTTATGTTTCTGTAGGGAAATCTTTGTGTTTTCTATTCTGGCATTGCTGATTAGGAAGGTTATCATTGTTATATCACCGTTGAATAGCTTGATGCATGATCAGATGGCGTTTCTGCTTCCTTCCTTGGATCTGGTCAAACTGATCGAAGTGTTGAACAAAAAGTAGTGGCAGGCATGTATAGCATCATTTATGTATGCCCTGAACAATTCTAAGGTATTGAGCAATTTTTAAATTGTACTTCAAGTATAGTATTGGCTGGTGTTTGACAGATGAGTTTTCTGTTTTTCTTTTTTCCTTTTTTCCTTTCTTTCAGACTCATAAAACCCCTCCAAATCCTTGCAGAAAGTTTTGGAATTGCTCTATTTGCAGTCGATGAAGTTCATTGTGTTTCTAAGTGAGGTCATGATTTTCAATAAGATTACAGGTTTATATTCTTTTATTTGTTTGATAAATCAGACTAATGCTATTATTTGGAATCGGTAAAAAAATTTCAGCACTGAGTAAGTATTTATTTTCTAGTTATTTCTCTTATTCAATTATAGGGACTAATTTACCAGTTTAACGTAAATATGACTCTTAATACATCATGCTTATTAACTGATGAGAAAATACCATGCATACGACTAGACGTAAGTATTTATTTTCTAGTTATTTTTCTTATCCAATTACAGGGACTAATTTACCAGTTTAACGTAAATATGATGCTTATTAACTGATGAGAAAATACCATGCATATGACTAGACAAACTCCTCGGATATATCTCTTATCAACTCTGTTCTTGGCAAGAAAAAGCTGCGGGAAAATATTGACACAAATTTTCCATGTATTATAGGCGATTATGTTTTTGAGAGAGAACTTTAGAATGGATACCATGAACTTTCTGAAGTTTGACATTCCGATCATGGCACTGACTGCTACTGCCACTACTGTTGTTCGAGAAGACATTCTGCAGTCATTGCACATGTCAAAGGCAACACAAATTGTTCTCACTTCGTTTTTCCTGTCAAATCTCCGATTTTTAGTAAGTTAATCTACACCGTGCTATGGTAATTTGTTTTGTTTGGTATTCCTTGGTGTCCTGCATTTGCATTTGCTGCACCGTTTCATTCTTCACTGTCTTTCTCTTATTTATTCCTTATTTTGTTTGTTGTGTGTGCATGTGGTGGGGGTGGGGGTGGGGGATGTTTGAGAACTCACTTATTTATTGTAAATAATCCATACACTATTTATACTTCCATGAAGTTAAATTCTTCAGAGAATTCAATGCTTAAATTGTGACATCATGTTTGCCTATCAATTACATCCTGTATTCACACTCAAGAACTAATTACTACTTCCATTAAGTGTTCTTAGTTTTATTTTTGCTACAGTATTAGTGTTTGAACCTCTATAGGTACAGTCTTCATACTCTGTACATATGCTGATAGAAATAATAGTAAATCACTTCATTTCTGCTGCTTGCATGTGAAGCACTCTAAAACATCATGTTTAGCATCCTACAAGAAGGATTTTCATGAACTGATAAGCACTTATTCCAGAAAAGGGAAGTCTTCCTTGAAAATCCTTTCTGGTGGAGAACTCTGAAAGCTCTGATAATGCTTCTAATGGTTGCATGGATGAACATAATGGGATCAATGAGGTTAATGTAGACGACCTTGAGAGGGATGCTGTTTCTGAGTGACACTGAAGTATCTTCTCCTGGGAGATATGGTTTATATTCATTGAAGGGTAGACAGTTGTCTGTTGAATATCTGGAAAATGAGTGTGATGTTGTGCAAAATGTCGATGATTAGAATGGTAAAACTTTTCTTTGGGTGAAAAGATCTGTTTATACAGTACAAATCCAATTTAAGAGAAAAAATTTTTTTGACCCCATCTTCCACGACACTAAAGATTACACAACCATTAACTCGATTTGTTACCAAAGTCCGAAAGCCACATCAGAGACCTTGAAAATTGTTGTGTAAGCATAGGAAATTTTGAAAAATTTAATGTTTAGTGTGGAATGAAACAATTCCTCTTGTTTTGTCGTAGCTGCAGCAGTACTTTCATCTACAATGTGAAGTGTTTAAGTTTCAATTTACTCACTTGCAATAATCACTGGACAATCTATCGTCACATCGGTGTAAGATTGTTTAGTATGAGATTTCAAGAGGATATAACCTTAGCTTGAGATAGATAAGCCCCTGGCAATGGATAAAAGAAAAAACCTTGCTTCATCTTATCCTATGACACAACTCTCTTAATACATGATCAAAAGACCACATAAGATAACTCTTAATACAAAGTGTCTTCTTGAAGGTACTTAGTTTAGAAAGAAAAGTAAACATAATAATGACACAGGTAACAATTAAGGAAGAGGTTGATGATAGGATTTTAGTGCACTTACTAGCAATAAGCAACCTCATGCGCCTTCTCCTGGGTTTAGTAGAGTTTATCCTGCAGTGCATAAAGTTTGGTTTTGATACACTTACACCAAATGCTCTCTTATTCAACTTATATTATCCAGAAGAGTCATGTTTATCTATAGATCTGAGACATCGGCTTCCAAGAGGAGGGAACTACATGTATTTTTAAGCTGTTTAATTTTTTTGTGAAACAGTTCTGTATGCAAACTTGTCAAGAACACCTACACTTCTACCAAGTCAAAGAAGTGAGGAGCAAACAAAACAAGCATATAAGATGTTATCTGATTGCTTTAGGTTGTAAGATAATTTATTAATTGAACGACTTCAATTAGTACTTTGGTTTCCATCTTATGTGTTGGTTATGTTCAACAGATATGGAATGAACACTTCTTGCTATAGAGCCAAGACACTTGTGGAGTACTTTGGCGAGCACTTTCCTTTGGAGATATATCTCATGTATGTCAAGACACACTGGCTATTGTGCTTTTTCTTTTGTTCCTCACAAGCTGCTTCATGTCAAGGATGTGTGCTTGTGCTTCTCTGTTAATTTTCTTCCACTTTTCTTTTCGGGGTGGGTGTGGAGGGCAAAGAAACAGCACTATTGATGTGCTATTAATTTGTTTCTAATATTTGATTCCTCTTAAGTTAGTCTCTAAATTGAGGTTTCTGCTACTCGTTTTATCACAGGACATGCCACATAAAAGAGAGATTCATTGGTAGCAGTTTGAAGTAAAATGACTTCCTATGCATGTAAAGATGTGCTAAATGCATCCCATTGCTAATATCTTTTTCAGTTCATGCTTACTGATGTTTGCCTTTATCTCTGAGTAAAGTTAATTTTTGCTCAAGAAAATACTTGTTTATCATAGGTTTTCGTACTTGCAATGAGTTCAGTTTCGTAGTTTATGTCATTTACCTGGCACATAATGCACAGGTGTGATAAATGCATCAAAGGTCCACCTGAAAGACAGAATTTAAAGGCTGAAGCAATGATCATCTTGCAAGTTGTTGCTACTCATTGTGTGAGTACGTCTGCCATCTCACATTTGCTTGCCCTCCTTCATACTTTGTGATCTCATTTTGGCATTGCTGGTCATTGTTAATCCTTTCTGGCGCAGAGGAATTTTGCAGACATCTCCTATGGTGGTTATGAAGGGAGACTTGGCGAGAGGCCAAACATCAAGGGTTTAGTCAGCAGAATAAGGGAACGGGTACTTATTCTGCTCAAGGCCCTCTCTCTACCTCTTATCCCTTGCTATCTGCTAGTTTGATGTGCATGCCCCATTGAAAATTCTATGCGAGGGCCCTTTTAGAAAGCATGTCTTCCAAGGGATATGACAAAGAACCTACAAATCTTCCTTCAATTTGACTGAGCTTCTTGTTACCAGTTTCTGGGATCTTTCATGCCCTGCCAATAGAGTTCCCTGGAGATATATCATGTTTGTAATTTGGATTGCTCTCGAATAGACTTCTTCAAAATCTTTTTCGACATCAATCATATGTTGGGATGCTTAT
The DNA here is from genome assembly GCA_036250505.1 of Solanum acaule. Taxonomy (NCBI): domain Eukaryota; kingdom Viridiplantae; phylum Streptophyta; class Magnoliopsida; order Solanales; family Solanaceae; genus Solanum; species Solanum acaule. The sequence continues at coordinate 3,483 of JAJOOR010011653.1, read as the reverse complement.
AACAATCTGCAATTCCCGTCTTATGGTGTAAAGCTACTACGTCATACTGAAAATAGGTTCAACCTGTCGAGCAGCTGTCCTCCTGCTACATGTTACTCTACTCTTAACAAGGTCGTGTTTTATTTTGCTCATCTCATAATGCCAATTTTCTTTTACAGAAACTTTGTCAATCCGCTGTGCATTTATTCTGGTATACTATACCACTTTAAATTTATTCATTTTGTAGAGAGTACCTTTAAGTTACTCATGCATTCTTCTATTCTTGTAAATTCTCGTACTTATCGAGAATCATATTTGTATCTACTTTTGGTTCCAATCCTTACACTAGCATATAACGTCAACTCCACTCTTCTATTTCGTGATCAACTAAGTTATGCATGAGAATTGCCAGATATTTCTTTTATTGAAATTGATCCGTGTTTGTTGTTTTCCAACATTTTTACAACATTGTTGCTAAGGCTGTTTTGTATTTACCGTTTCCTATTGCAACTCTAATCTTGTCATTTGTCTTCTGTGTATTTTGTTGTAGTATCAACAATTTAGTGCAAGTGACCTCTTGTGGTGGAGAGGTCTTGCTCGACTGTGGGAAGTTGAAGGATTTATTAGGGAGGGCGATGACATGGTATGCTTTCTGCATAGTAACCTTAGTTATTTTATGTAAGGTTTTACCGGCTAAGTTTGGGCACTATGTTTCTCAAATCCATCCATTCTTCGTTACTTTTATGACCTATCTGATATATCCTTCTCATTTTATACTTTACTGTATTATGGATTAAGTTAGTCATGCTGTTCTCACTGCTGAAAACTCTGATTTTAGAATCATGTACGATGTTGCAGCCTAGCAGGGAGTGGAAACAAATACTTGGAATCCTTTCTAATTTTCTATTACTGGTCTAATGAAGGTTCAAGTTGGGTTATTCTATATTTTTAAGTCAAGAAGTTTCACTAACAAACATCAAGTTGGTGCCAAAAAGTAGTACCCTTACGTAAGGATTATACTGCCCCCAATTTTTATGAAATACAAGGTGCTCATTGAATGCAAGATGCACGCATGACTTTGCTGGAGTCATACATTATCTTCCACCAAATTTGACCAACTATCTATACAATATACTATTTTTCTGTCATACCAAAAATACACGTGAAATAGAAAAGATCTTCTAATACTTTCTCTGTCATTCGCACTATTATGAAACATTCGCCTATTTGCACATATTTTGTTTGTTCTGTATACTCCAAAAGACACTAGGCGGTTTTGTCTTCCAAGCTGCCTTCCTTTCTTTGCCTATCCTCTCCAATCTCCAACTTGTAATTGTTTCCTCCACTGTCAGTGAGTACACCCAAAAGATGTTAAGGAATGAGAATGCAATACTCCATAGTTGTATAGCCAACCATCAATGCAACGAGAGATGATTAGTATCTTCTCCAGATTCTTCACAGATACATACCAACTCACAAATATCCTCCTTTTTCTTGTGTTGTCCACTGTTAAAATTGCATCTTGCACTGCACACCAAACAAGTATAGTTGCTTCGGAAATTTTATGTTTCAAACCTTTTTCCACATATTGCTATTATGTCCCATTTCTGACAACTCTAGATCATAGGTTTCAATGGTCTTTAGCACCCACGCTTCTATTTCAGTTTATCCCCTCACTCATCCTCGGTTGGATAATTATATTATTTCTGAAAGTAAAGCAGTACTGTTGTTATAATTTGAAATGTCCTGGATATGAGTTTCTTTTAATTTAAGAAAGAGGTCAAGGGTTTTGGGACAAAGCAAGAAGACAATAGATGATTTTATTGGGACAGGACTGCCTTATGATAAGATTGTCTCCCAGGAAAACTGCAGTAGTTTGAAACTGTCACTAGGAATAAGACATTTAATCACCCTTTTGCTTGGTTTGTGCTATATTTGCGATTTGCTTGTTTTACTTTATCCGTCTGGTTCCTCCTGCTTGATGGAGAATGTGGAAAGATAGAACTAGTCAAACGTGTGAAAGTTTGATTGTTAAAACAGCTGTTGTTTCCTTGGAACTATGGTTTCACGACAATATTAAAATGATGCATCTTTAGCGGTATATTTCTTCTGGGAGGGGGAGGGTGGTGGGGGGTGGTACAGGTTTTCATTTGGTGCCTTATTTTCCACTTTCTTTATGTTATGTTACCTTTGAAATCAATCTTGAACTTGGAGTATGTTTGTATGTGATTATTTTCAATGATACGGATGATCGTTTATAGCGAATGTTACAGACCGTGTGCAGATAAAATATCCAGAAGTAACAGAACGTGGAAGGCCGTTCCTGAGTTCTGAAACATAGCAGCCATTCCATGTTTATCCTGAAGTAGATATGTTGCTGTCCATGACAAGTCCCAAGTCCTTTTCCAGTTTTGCTGAATGGGGAAAAGGGTGGGCTGATCCCGAGATCCGTCTCCAACGCTTGCAAAGAAAGTGAACTTGGAAATCTCCAAGAAAATGAAAATGTAACAGTAGCTTGATTCTAATACGGTTCGAGGAAGATTGACTGCCAAGCTAACAAAAAAGTGGCACAAAGTGATGTCTATGTAGACCTACCTTGCCTTGAGAAGGAAGCTCTTAGGTTTATTTAGGATTGAAGACGTCAAAATAAGAGATACATTTTTTCCCCCTTCATGTGATAAGCGTTATAATACGTTATCTCAGATGTGTGTCCCCCCCCCTCCCAAAAAAAAAATTAGTTTAACTTAAGGGTGTGTTTGGTATGAAGGATTTCCAATTTTCTCATGTTTGGTTGGGTTAAATGTTTTGGAAAATGTTTTTCAAATCAACTCATTTTCCTCAAATTTAAAGAAAATGACTTCTCTTCAAAACTTAAGGAAAACATTTTCCAAAACTCTCTTTCCATTTCAAATTACAATTACTTTTTTGTTGAAAAAATCAATTTATTTTGTCTCTATCCTCAAATCAGCCCCCCTTAAAAATTATTTTTAATTTCAATTTTTTATATTTTTACCCCCCACCCACTACCCTCACTCCCCCATTTGCTCCCCTATCAACCCTCCTATCAGCCGCCCAACCCCCTTCAAAAAGAAAAAAAATTAAGTTTGTTTTTTTCAACTTCAAATTTTTATTTTTTCATTCCGATCCTCGATCACCCACTCTCCCTCGCTGCCCACCCCACCCACCCCCCCAAAAAAAAAAAAATTGAGTTTGTTTTTAAAAAATATTTTCAACTTCAAAATTTTATTTTTTCACCCCAACACTTGACCACCCCCAACTCACCCACCCCCTACTCGCCACCCCTACCCAAAAAAAAAAAAAATTTGTTTTTAAAAAATATTTTCAACTTCAAAATTTTATTTTTTTCACCCTACCCTACCCTACCCTCAACCCCCACACCCACCTCCTACCCAACCCCCCTCCCCTCCCCCCCCCCACCCACCCACCCATTCAAAAAAAAATTAAGTTTGTTTTTAAAAAATATTTTCAATTTCAAAATTTAAT
>JAJOOR010011652.1:0-14452 GCA_036250505.1 Solanum acaule | reverse complement strand
AAATTTGAAACAACAACTATACTCAGTTTATTATAAAAACATACAGTAGTATGTCCAATACTTTTATAGATTAGGATTCAAAGTCACATAAGCCAGGTATAGGTTTATCATCTTTCATCTTTTCTAGAAAAGCACCGTCATTTTCTGCAACATCTTCTCATAGAGTAACAATTGTATGCTCCATGTTGGGTTATCAGTTAGAAGCGAAATGTCAATACTTCACCATATCTCTATATTGATGGTAGTTTAGGCATCTTCAAAACACCCTGCTCATTTGTAACAACTACCTCCCATCTCTTGCTATATTCTTTTTCAATGAGGGGATTCATTGAAACTAAAACGCAAATCAAATCTTAGAATAGGTAATGTAAATTAGTGATAGCGTTTACGTAATGGAGCATGAAATTAAATAACAAATTATTTTGGTAGACATTTACCTAGAATAACACCATTAGGTAATTTATCGACAAGATCCAATGATACAAAGCCAACAGAGAATCTGTGTGTTGTAACCTCAATGCCAATCGCCTTTATGATTGTGTACTATGTAAATGCCAATTCAACTTCTTTATATACGGAATAGTAGTTGGGGTTGACGCGATCTAAGCATTCTTTAGCAATGTAGTAACTCTTATTTGGTTTCAAGTAGTACTTCCATGTTTCGATATGTTTATCAAAAAGTGCTGCTTGAATTTTTGTACCTAATATTGTGCAAAGGGGTGGGGGTATAAGTACAATAAACATGAACGATAAAATAATAAGGTAAGTAAAAGTGTCAATGTTATTACCTCTTCGTTAACTAATATTATTGTTCTGAAAGTCCTTTCATGACTTGAATTCTTGTAAGGTATTATTGAACCCCTTCAAATCACTAAGACTCTCATCACCAAATTAACAGACTGCTTTTGTATCTTGTTTATCGGTACATTGCATTTTGCTAGTTCAATTTAAGTCATCATGTGGGCTGGAGCTTGACAACTACCATTGGGAGATGAGAGCAACAATGTTAATTCTAGGCGTTATTGAATATTAGTACCATTGATGAGGGCGGCAAACGATCGAAAACTGCATGATTAGGCAGGGATTTGATGCATAAAAGAGGGTATCATTAAGATGTAATGTGCGGCTAAAATAAGGTTACAAGTAACATATATATGCATAGTGTGTGTTTAAAATTTTCAGGGGACTGTATGTGAGCAGGTGAACCAATAATAGGTTGTATAAGTAATGCTTCACGGGGAAGAAACAAAGTTGATTAGTGGTGTAAAGTATGTGTTTACAATTGCCAGGGGACTATCTGAAAGCAGGTGAACTAATAAATATATATTTGCATTAATAAACATATTTATCTCATAAAATTAGCTATTAAATAAATAATAAAAATTAAACTAATACAAACTTCAACTGATGTTATTACAAGTCATATGAACTTTTCTTCGTCTAAAATACTAAAATATTAAGTAATAGTAAATAAGTAAAACAAAAGGGCAATGTTTATATAGTAATAACTATTTTGAAGCAAACTTCCTGAGAGTCTAAATCGCATAAGTAGCATTGATAAATAAAGTCATTCTTTTGTCTTGAGCATCAACAACAAATCGTCACAATTCTCTAAATTTTGGAAAAATTTATTCAGAAGCATATATCTACATTACAAGAGAAATTGTTAACAAAATCAAATGAATTTTGACCACATCATGTTAACTTCATATATTGGAACATTAAATACTAATGTACATATTAAGCAAAAAAATAATTATTAATATCATAAAAATTATATTATTTTCCTCAAGTACTCGAGTTTATGGAATAAACCCTCTCAAGATAGAACGACTTACTTCATCAGAATAGTGGTAATTCATATTCTACTACACTTTGAACTCACTCAATGACAATAAATCACACAAAAAATTTTAAAATGTAAGAAGAAGAAGAAGAGTAGAAGATTATAAAAAAAATGTGGTTGAAAAATTAAAGGAATTCACTATATTTATAGTCAAAAAATAGTAGTATGAAAAAATATTTTTTGTGTCTTATCTGAAAAATCATGACCTTTCCGAGAAGTCACAACATTTTGGAAAAGTCACAATTTTCTTAAAAAGTCACAACTCTTTGGAAAAGTCACAACTTATTGAAAAAGTCACAACTCTTTGAAAAAGTCACAACTCATAGAAAAATCGCAACCCTTTGAAAAAAGTCACAACTTATCGGAAAAGTCACAAGTCATCGAAAAAGTCACAACCTAAGTTAGGGATATTATAGTAATTTAACATTCAAGTTAGGAGTTTATGCTTTTAAGGTAATATAAAATAATATATATATAATATATAATATATTGTGATACCTACCTACACATTTTCCATAGTTAACCCTTTTGAGCCTATAAGCCTATTTATTGGACAACCATATTATGTAGCCCAAATTTCTTTTGTTGATTAGCTTCAACTATTGATAAAAGGTCCTTTATGTATGATGAGTGGTAGATTTGTTCTCATTTGAGGTCCATTTAGCTCAATAATTAGTGTCTTCAATGCCTAGTTTCATAAATAATTAACGTATTTATGGAAGAAACTCAAAAATATATTTTTATCAAATTTAAATCTAAATAAAATGTTCCTAAATTATGCGCGATATTACAATAATACTCTTAGATTTAGGACCGTAAGACTTCAACAAGGGATGAGGGACAACCATAAATACCTAGAATATTACAATATGACTATACTAAGAGTAACATAGACCATTTCTTATTTTTGAAGAGACAAAAGGGTAAGATAAATGTTCTTATCATTTATGTGGATGACATGATTGTTACTGGTAATGATGTTGATGAGATGACTAAATTGAAGACTTGCTTACTATTTGAGTTTGATATGAAAGATCTAGGAGGATTAAAGTATTTCTTGGGTATTGAAGTTATTATGTTCAAACAAGAAATATTTTTGTCTTAGTGCAAATATGTTCTTGATTTTTTAAAAAAGATGGATATGTTAGGTTGTCAACCTATTGATACACCGATTGAACAAAATCATAACTGGGAGGAACTTCTAGATCAAGTTACTACTAACAAAGTGAGATATCAAAGATTAGCGGGACGCTTGATATACTTATAACACACCCGACAAGATATTAGTTATGCAGTTAGTGTGGTAAGTCGCTTTATGCATAATCCAAGTGAAGTTCATATGAATGCAGTCATTGCAGTCTTGCAATACTTGAAGTCATCACAAAGAAGAGACCTCATGTTCTCCAAGATTCACCATATAAAAATTACGGGTTATTGTGATTTAGATTGGGGTGCAAAAGGAGAACAAAGACGCTCAATAACTGGGTATTTCACTTTTGTTGGAGGTAATCTGGTTACTTAGAAATGTAAAAAACAAAAGGTTGTCTCATTGTCTAGTGAAGACGTCGAGTACATAGCAATGATTAAAGGTATCCAAGAATTACTTTGGTTGAAATGATTTATGGGGGAGTTAGTTTTTTCACTCGATGAACCTATGAAATTATTGTGTGACAATCAATCTGCTATAAATTACAAAAAACCCAATTCAACATGATCGTACTAAACACGTGAAGATTGATCGTAATTTCATCTATGAAAATTTTAAAGATAAGACAATTGAAGTTCCATATGTGAAGACCTTAGAGCAGCTGACTGATGTTCTAAGGGGGAGTGTTAGCATGAGTTAGGAAAAGTAGTTAACCTTCTTTAATGGGTAGATTTTTTCCTAATTATTGTAAATCAATTAAAATATCGTGTGGCTTGTGTAACATATTATTTGGGATTGTAAATATCTTTCCATATCTTTGCAATTCTATATAATGTATAAGTTATGCATAATTAAAGTATCTTTTCCACCCATTTTAAGTCATGCTAAGTTGAAATTATAAATATGATAAGTGGAAAAAGGGAAATTCTTTGATTGTAAAGGCACTTGATACTTAAAACTAATAAACCTATTGATCTAAGTAATTGCATCTTAGCAAGTTGACCCTATATACGTGATAAAGAGTCAGTATAGTAATTGTGTTATAAGTCTTGAGTTTGGAAGTTATTGTCGAATGAGTAAATTGCATATCATGATTAAACTTTCTATGTGAACCTGAGTTTGTGAATAACCTTGTCTAACTAGCATTGATGTTAGAATGAGTCTATATATGATATGATGAGTTATTTGAGGACGAACAAAATCTCTAAGTTTGGGGCGTATTTATGCTTTCATGTGTTTATTGATTATATGTTGTGAGGAGCTAATGGAAATGATTATGATGCTTTCAGGCCAAAACAACAAGAAATGATCCATGCGATGAATTGAAACGCACAATAAAATAATTCAGACTATGGCAAAATAGCTACAAGTAGGACCCTGAGATGAGCCTCACAATACATCTGTTAAAGAACTAAACTTCATAGACTAAAAAAAAATAAGACATGGTTCGAGATGGACCCCGCATTGTGACCTATGCAATAGGCCTCGCGCTGCAACCTCTATGTCTATCAGACTGGGTTTTTGACCTAGTAAAAGCATAGTCCAATTGGAATTAGAATTTTGACCCTATTATTATATATTTATATAAATGTCTTTTGATGACATTTTAGGGTTACAAATCATTAGTAGATGATTATTACTTAGTCTTAGAGATTAGAATTTATTGTTCTTAGTTTTTAAGACTTTTTAAATAATTTTAGTACATTATTGTAGAACGAACAAGATTCTCTTACAAGAGCTGCAATCTGCATTAATCAAAGGTTCTTATTACTCTCTTCTACATTCATTTTCTCTAGTAATTTAATTTATTATAGTTATTCCCTCCGTTCACTTTTAATTGTCACTTATTTCTAAACGACAATTTTTTTTTTCCATTTTTATCCTCAGTATTAAGTACTTTTTCTCCAAATCATTTTCCAAGACCTAATACTGAACATCATTTAATACATATATCAATAACTGTTTTCTAATAGATGTGCCAAGTCAAACAGTGACAAGTAAAAATGAACAGATAGAGTATTATTTATCGATAATTATGAGTAGCTAAACTCATAACTAAGTTCTGAAACTTAGAGTAGGTGTCACGACCCAGACCGTCGTGATTGGCACCCACACTAACCCTCCGGTGGGAGAATCGTTACTACAACCCAACTAACCAAATTAATGAAAACTAAGCATTTAAAGATACGGAAGCAGGTTTAAATGGCCTAAGAAATATGGAGTTCCCATAAACTCCAAAGGTTCAAATAACTAACTAACCAAACAAATGCGGAAGTTTAACCCCTAGAACCTAAAAGTCAATGTACCAAATCTCTAACAAGGATCATAAATCTAAAGAAAATGGGCACAACCCAATTAAACATAAGAAAATCTAACGAACTAGCCTAAGTCCGAAAATGTGGACATAAACATAAAGAGAACTCATGGCAGCCCGAAAGAACTGTCTCACCCTTGAATTCCAGTCGATCACTGGTCTTCTAAATGAAGTCTATCAGTAGCCGCCTGAAGATGCCCTGTACTCAACAGAGAAATAGAAAGTGCAGTATCAGTACACAATCACAGTGTACTGGTAGGATCACACGGCTATACCAAAAGGTGAAACATATATAAGTCATCACAACAATAATAAACATGCATACACCGAGCATATACAATAACAATTATCACTTACGAACAACGTACAATTTCACATTCTCAATAACAAGTATATATGACAAGTCAATGGTCCTCTAATGGAACACATGCCCAAACAGTTAGTGTACTGGTACGTGGTACCCACTCCAAGTTACGCGATCCCATATATGCGCCTAAACATGGCACCCTATCCAAGTTAGTGTGTTGGAACGTAACACCCGTTCCATTCAACAAGCCACAATCACAATGTACATTCTCATAATCATACAACCAAGAGTTGATTCATGGCATACAATTTCTTCATTCATACTAATTTACGATTAGTGTGATCAATAATGCAACATTTGCATACATACATGAATTAAAACAAAGTAATTACTAACATATATCAGACCCACATGAAATCATAACCATCACCAACCTCGAACAAAGCTTGAATCCCCTAAGAAACATGATTATTACCTTTCCAGATTCTTTCTGCTTGTTCTTGGTCTACAAACAATCAATATAACGCAAAAAACAATAAACAAGACCTAATTGCCCGGATTATAATCAATAATATCAACCTTAGGCCAAACCCCTGTTCTCCATACCCAGATTAGGGCTTTTTCCACCATAATTCCCATATCAAAACCCTCATCCATTGATAATTACCCAAGAAACTAAGTTTTACGGATCGAAAAATGAATTCGAGGAGTAAAAACCTTACCTTTGGTGCTAGAAGAGGTGGAAAACTTTCAACAACTTGCCCTGGGTCGTCCCTTAGCTCTCAAGATCGAATGTTGCAGAATAATAACGTTTTTGGGGTATATTTCTGACTTAAATCGCAACTGTCTTGCCACAGCGAACCTCATCCCGCTACAGCAATCCCACCTTGGCGGGAATAATCCTACCTTGGCGGCTTGCACAAAAACAGAGAGCTAAATTAAGAGTTCCAAACCCCCATTTCACAACACACCTTTATCATATGACACTAAGAAAGTACCTGCTCACGCTAAGATAAGTTTCGGGAGTTCTACTCACCCGAATTTGATTTTGTAAAGTTGTACGGTTTCCTTAACGTCTTAGCTATCTACTCATGTGATAAAAAACATAATTATAGCTCTCATTCATTATCAGATTTCCCTAGACTTCACATGACTCAAATTTCGTCCAATTCTGGACTAGGATGGGAATTTCCAAGTTACTACTCAAAAGTTTTCTGCCCCAATTCTTTCCCCATTGACTTTTCCCTAACGACGAAACAGGTCATTACAATCGATACCAATTTACCCATCACTCGTCCCCGAGTGATCAACTAGGAAAGACTGGCTAAAGTAAGGGTAGAGTAGTACCTGAATCACTGAACAACTGGGGATACTTGTCCCACATGTCCTTAACTTCCGGACATCGCGATCAAGAAATTCAACCGGTTCTTCCTCATACAGAAGGTCTTGCTTAACAAAACCGAGTCTCACTTTATAATATAATCTCCATTCCCAAATCAACCAATTGAATACCTACACATCCTCCCATACAATGCCTCAATGAAGTCATCTCAATACTCGAGTGATAATTATTGTTGTATGTACACTTCACTAATAACAAAGCTATTTCCAATAACCACCAAAGTTGATCGTACACATGTCCGCAAATGTTATCAAAGACTTTGACACAAACATTAGGACAAATTATTTCTCACATAACCATGATAAACTTCTAAATCAATACTCGCTACTATTAGAGGTGGACCTGAACCAACCACCACACACTCATAATACTCAAATAATCATAGTTCTTATCAACATCTCTTTCTCACCACATAAATTTCCATGAGCTTAAGTTATAAAAGTTTGATCTTTAGACACCAAATACTCATTGAGGGATATGTCCAAGCATACAAACCCTCTAACAACACTATTGAGAAGCTAGATTTAGTAATTGTAGATTACCTCTTAAGAACAGTAGAATTGGACCCAATGATCCCCATATTTAATCACACACAATCAATACATGACCTCGACGACTAGATGATTATTAAGATTGTTAGACAACCATAATTACGCATGGTAGCTCTTATATGAATTTTCATAAGCAAGGTGGTACATGTAGAACCACTGAAATACTTTAACAACTCCAAGACAACACCACATAAGTCATCTAAAATAACCACATCTTCCCAAATCATCCCACTCAACCAAGAGAACATCGCAAGATCGGTACACTTGATCCACCACTAGGGATCCACCCACAAAAGTGAAAACACGCGTGAGTATAGCTAGTGCATTATATTCACAACCATGTACAAAATGAAATGGATGGTCACATAAGAATTTTACTGAATAACACTAAAGTTTTCCTCTAAATAGTCGATACCAACTATTTTCATTCAATTGACTCCACATACCCTTCACATCATTCCATCGAAGCCCACACTCTCAGTACTAACAGCCATCATAAACACTTCGATTGTTTACCTTACTCTAACCAACACTTGTAAATAAAAACCTTTCTTAGGTACTTTAACAATCAACAGTAATCAACTTTACGACTCAACCAGGTGTAAGTCCTTTCAAATACTCAATACCTGATACAATTGATCATTTCTCACCTTGCAAATTCATACCTTGACAAAATATATCACCACGAATGTAGACTTACAATGAAAAAAAATCTGAATTGTAAATTCAACTGTATAACACAATCCCCTTATCTATCAACATTATCTTATAGCTTGAAGATTTTAATGAATTCATGGATCTTCGCTTATCATGGATCGCATCTCCATCAATCTTACAATATATTTCGCTAATAATTCAATCGTACTCATTACCAAACTCAAAACAAAAACAAAGCACTTATCATCACACTCAAGCTAATGCTTGTACACTTCTTTCTAAAGTATTTCCCAATAGTTTTCAACAAATCTGACGGACTTGTGACACTATTACCATAGCCACAACAAAACGAATGAAATCACATGTCCGTGAACCCAATTATCTACCCCTCTGAAGAAATCTCTTTAGCATTTGCAATCAAATAAAATATTCTTGCTCTCGCCTCTCTCTAAAGGTTGTACTACATCCCACTATTTTTCTTCATCATGACTCTTTTAAATTCTATTTGAGTGGTGTCCCACCATTTCTTAAAACTTTCCATACAACCACGTTACTCACCAAATATTAGAAAACCACAACCTTAGATACTCGCAAGTCGTAATTACTATACAAAATTTGCTTAACCAACCATCTTATTATATAGTTGCATCCCATCACAATCCATCACGAAGTCTTATTACTATTACTCTCGATTAGCCCTAGCTATCACTACGAAGTCAACCTTTTTATCGACATGACACCTCAACTCAAGTATACCCATCAAATTCAAATGACTAACCCAATTTTATACGCACTTTCTTACTAAAATTTTCCATTGTCTTCACTCAAGTATACTCAATGGGACTTTCTTTATCCATAAGCTTGTCATTCCGGTATCCATCCACTCTTTTATGGCTTAAGATAAGATCACCAGTCCTCATACTACCCTCATCCTTCTTAATAGACAAGACATGAGCACCCCACAGGGAAGCACTAGGACGGATGAAACCTTTATCAAGAAACTCTTGGATTTGAGCTTTAAGCTCTCAAAATTCTGCCAAAGCTATGCGATAAAGAGGAATGGAGATGGAGCGAGTGCCAGTTTCCAAATCAATGTAGAAATTTATCTCTCTATCCGGAGGCATACCAGGAAAATCAGTAGGAAACACTTCTCTAAATTTGGACACCACAGGAATAGACTCAATAGGGGGAGACTCAACCTCAACATCCCGAATATGAGCTAAATAAGCCAAACAACCCTGCCCCATCAATTTCCAAGCCCGCACATAAGATATGATCTTAGTTGGCTTAGGCTTGTACACCTCTTCCCACTCTAACCTTTCCCTACTCGAGATCTCTAGAGTTACCGACTTAGTATTACAATTAAGCCCGATATAATAAGGGTACAACCAAGTCATGCCTAGGATTATATCAAGTCAGTCATATCCAGTTGGGTGGAAACATGGATGGGGCATCAAGTACATCACAAACCGCATCAAATTCCAAGGCAAACTGAACTGACACATATGAACAAGTAGAACCCGAATTTAAACAAACAGTAGTCATCCAATTACAGATAAGAATAGTACATGTAATCACTGCATCTGACGCCTCAACCTCGGTCTTGCCCAAAAAGGCATAAAACTGAGCCATGTCATCTCGACGGGCAACCTCATTGCCTGGCTGCACTACTCCTCTACCAACATTACCATTTCCCCAGCCTTCATGGCCTTGCTGATTTCCTCCTCATATGCTCAGGTTCTCCACAATTGTAACACACTTAATAACTTAACCAAGTAAGCATTGTTGCTATTGTAGTAGTCGTATCATGACCCTCTTTGATATACACTCAATCTAGGAAGTTGCAGCGGAGATTCTAACCTCATTGGTCACAACATAATTTCATCATTTACTAAGCAATCCATACATGTTATGACAATAATGATAAATGCATTTTCCAAAGTAATCATGTTCATTATCTAGCCATCCCTTACAAAAACTTCTTGAATGTTGTCACCTATAAACTTGAATCTGCAAATCTGACCTTAACCCTTTCACAAGCGACGATAGTAGCTAGCGAGACTCACAAAATTCTTAATTTCAGTCACAAAACTAGGTCGGACCAAATTCCTAACTGTTTCAATCTTTTGAAGATCTACCATTACCTCTTCCCTTGAAATTACATTCCCCAAAAAGGCAACAGAAGTCAACCAAAATTCACACTTATAAAATTTCGCATACAACTTTTATTTCCCAAGAACATCCAGAATAATACAAGGATGGTCGGCATGCTCTTCCTCACTTTTCGAATAAACCAAAATGTCATCAATAATTACTATAACAAATGAATTAAGAAATGATTTGAACACACTATTCATCAAACTCACGAAAGTTGCAGGCACATTTATCAACCCAAACGACATAACTAGAAACTCATATTGCCCATAGCGGGTTCTAAATGTCATTTATGGTATATCCTCATGCCTAATCTTTTACTGATGATTGCCAAACCTTAGATCAATCTTAGAGAAAACTGATGCACCATGCAACTGGTCAAAAAATCATCTATCTGAGGCAGCGGATACTTGTTTCGAATGGTGACCCTATTCAACTGTCGGTAGTCTATACACATCCTCTCTTGCTAGTGGTGGCGTTACCACTTTTGTTGCTCTAGTTTGGACTATAGAGTGAAGGATGGAAGATACCTATTTGTATTACCAGATGCCAATTGGATTCAAGTCATAGCACGAAGGAGTAGAAAGAAATGAGTTGTTTCCTACAGTCTTATAGCTTCTCGAAGAAAAGTACGGACGTCTTCGTACCGTTTTGCAAGACTCTACTAGACTCGTTTTGGTACAATGAGATCAACGAACCTAGGGCTCTGATACCAACTTTGTCACGACCCAGACCGTCGTGATTGACACCCACACTAACCCTCCGGTGGGAGAATCGTTACTACAACCCAACTAACCAAATTAACGAAAACTAAGCATTTAAAGGTACGGAAGCATGTTTAAATGGCCTAAGAAATACGTAGTTCCCATAAACTCCAAAGGTGTAAATAACTAACTAACCAAACAAATGAGGAAGTTTAACCCCTAGAACCTGAAAGTAAATGTACCAAAACTCTAACAAGGATCATAAATCTAAAGAAAATGGGCACAACCCAATTAAACATAAGAAAATCTAACGAACTAGTCTAAGTCCAAAAATGTGGACATAAACAAAAAGAGAACTCATGGCCGCCCGGAAGAACTGGCTCACCCTTAAATTTGAGTCGATCACTGATCTTCTAAACGAGGTCTGTCTTAAGATGCCCTGTACTAAACAAAGAAAGAGTAAGTGCAGTATTAGTACACAACCACAGTGTACTGGTAGGATCACGCGACTATCCCAAAAGGTGAAACATATATAAGTCATCACAACAATAATAAACATGCATACACCGAACATATACAATATCAATTATCACTTACGAACAACGTACAATTTCACATTCTCAATAACAAGTATATATGACAAATCAATGGTCCTATTATGGAACTCATACACAAACTGTTAGTGTACTGGTACGTGGTACCTGATCTAAGTTAGTGTGCCGGACATGACACCCAATCCATATATGCGCCGGAACGTGGCACCCGATCCAAGTTAGTGTGTTGGAACGTAACACCCGATCCATTCAATAAGCCACAATCACAATGTACATTCTCATAATCATACAATCAAGAGTTGATTCATGACATACAATTCTTCATTCATACTCATTTACGATTAGTGTAATCAATAATGCAATATTTGCATACATGCATTAAAACGAAGTAATTACTAACATATATCACACCCATATGAAATCATAACCATCACCTACCTCGAACAAAGCTTGAATCCCCTAAGAAACTTGATTATTCCCTTTTCGTATTCTTTCCGCTTATTCTTGGTCTACAAACAATCAATATAACACGAAGATCAATAAACAAGACCTAATTACCCGGATTATAATCAATAAAATCAAACCTTGGCCAAACCCTTGATCTCCATACCCAAATTAGGGCTTTTTCTACTATAATTCCTAGATCAAAACCCTCTTCCATCGATAATTACCCAAGAAACTAAGTTTTACGAATCGAAAAATGGATTCGGAGAGTAAAAACGTTACCTTTGGTGCTAGAAGAGGTGGAAAACCTTCAAAAACTTGCCATGGGTCGTCCCTTAGCTCTCAAGATCGAATGTTGCAGAATAATAACATTTTTGGGGTTTATTTGTTACTTAAATCGCAACTATCCCGACACAGCGGACCTCATCCCGCTAGAGCGATCCCGCCTTAGCGGTAATAATCCCGTCTTGGCGGCTTGCACGGAAACAGAGAGCTAAATTAAGAGTTCCAAACTCCCATTTTATAACACACCTTCATCCTATGACACTAATAAAGTACCCGTTCACGCTAAGATCAGTTTCGGAAGTTCCACTCGCCCGAATTCAATTTTGTAAAGTCGTACGATTTCCTTAACGTCTTAGATATCTACTTATGTGATCAAAAACATAATTATAGCTCTCATTCATTACCAGATTTCCCTACACCTCACATGACTTAGATTTCGTCCAAATCTGGACTAGGCTGGGAATTTCCAAGTTACTACTCAAAAGTTTTCTGGCCCCAATTTTTTCCCCCATTGGCTTTTCCCTAATGACGAAATCAAGTCATTATAGTAGGGATGATGATGATAATAGATTCTTTACAATAAATATCTTTTCATGAAGGAGTGATCATTTCCTTTTACAATAAATGTTTTCTTTAAGAGAAAATGGTCAAATAACCCCCCAATCTATTAGTCAATTCTTAACTACACACTTATACTTTAGGAGGGTCCTATTATCCCCTTGAACTAGTTTATAGTAGAATTATTTGCTCCCTAATGCTGAGTTGGCAAAGAAAGTATAATTCACTTTCTCAAAGAGAGTGAGAGGCAAGCTTTCTTACTTTTCTTTTTTATATTAATTTTCTCATCTTTTAATGTTATTTATGCTACAATTTACTTTTACTCTATTTATATTTTTCATTTTACTTTCTTTCTCTATTTCTTCAACACTCCACCAGACTTAAGTTGCCTAACACTCCACCAGATTTAAGTTGCCTGAAAAAGAAGTATGAAATCATCACACTATTAATAATTATTACTAGTGAGCTATCTCCTTATTTTTCTCAAAAGAAATCGATTTTTTGCAAAAATTAGAAGAACACAAGATCAAATTAAAAATCAACACTTTCCCATAGCTAAGTGTTCATAAGTTCAAGCACAAGAAAATGAAATTGAACAATACAAAGAAAACCCAGTTGAGCAAATAAAACTAACAAAGCATCAATATCAAAATTAGTATCTTTAACAACTAAATTTTTACTACTTAAACTACAACAAGACACAAATTGAAGAAACCTAGATTCGAATCAGATTCAAAAGTTGATTACTATACAAGTATATCAACACAAATTCTTTAACATGAACAACCCAAATGAAATTTCTCTTTTTAGATTATTGTAAGCCAAATCAATATGCTCAAGACTTTGAAAGTTTAAACTTTCAAGAATTTCACCAATTAAATTCAGGTTTCATTCAAATATTCTTTTCTTTTTAATCTTCCCAAACTCCGATAATATTCTCACTAGAGAAAACCCATCAAATACCAAACCTAGATATTCAAGATTAGCTATGTTATTGTTTTTACCGGAAAAATAAGTTCCTATGCATATATAAGATCTACTGCTCCGTCAAATTTTCGGTTGGCGATGGATATCTCTGATAAAATTATTTCTCCAAATCAAGTTATTGTAGTTTTTGAAGCCAATGAATATTCGATGGTATGAAATCCACAAATTAATTTTGAAAAAGGTCCAAATATTGCATGCTGAAATAGTTATATAAAAAAATTGGGAACTTAGATTAAGAAATTAAATTTTTTGAGGTTACAAATGGAACTTGGAATTTCATCATCAATGGCAGAAAATTTTTAGTAGAAGAAAAGGAAAAAGAAAAGAAAAACCGGTTGAGAAAGAAAAGAAAAAACATAGAAGGGAAATAGAATAATTAAAAAGAATAATAATATTTTTATATAAAAAAAAGTACCATATATGTTATGTGGCACCGCGCGTGCAACACACCACTCACCACAAATCTGGGTATGACCTTTTAAGGGGCAATATATTCCACATTTAAAATGTCTAGAGGGTAATAGGTGGGGGGGGCCCCCCCC
>JAJOOR010011651.1:0-18149 GCA_036250505.1 Solanum acaule | reverse complement strand
CTTTTTCCTTTCGAGACAGTCCAGTCTCTGTTGTCCACTTTTGGGACTTGTACTCATTTTGTAGTAGCTCTGTACTAGTGACTTCCAGGTTCTGGGAGGGATCTTTATTTGTATATATGTTTTTGGTTTGCTTCCGCCTGTTTATATTATTATTTGCCTACTCTTGTTTAATTTCTACCTTCAGACTCATTACTTGTTGTTTCGGGTTACGGGTTGGCTTACCTGCTGGTGGGTTATAGTAGGTGCCATCATGACTTGATAAATCGGGTCGTGACACCCCTTGCTTCTACATTTGTGTAGATTATGAGCCCGGATCTTTGTGATTACTCTCTTCTCTTCTTGATTGAGGCTTCCTATGAAGATTTGTGAGCATTCCAACATACCTCTTACTTCTATTTATGATTTTGTTCTGCTTTAGAGACAATATCATTTAAGACTTGTATTTTTCTTTCAAATCCATTGTAATACATTAGAGGCTTGTGTGTGTGACAATCAGGTTTTGGGGATTTAGTTAAGTTGACTTGTTATCCGCATTAGTGATTGTTATTAAACTTTTAATATTATTTTATTTTCGCACTTTATCATCATGGTTGGATTTTTGGCTAACTTGTTTTGGTGGTATAAGACGAGTGCCATCACATCCATTTTAGGCCGTGACATCAATTTATGGATTTCAGCATATATATAATCACTTTAACAAAATAGATATTTTGTGGCAATAGGGTTTTCATTTTTAGTTGCAAGATTTATTGCCGCAAAAATATATAGTGATAATTGAGTTAATGAAATTCAGACTTGCTAGTCTTTAACAATATTTACATAGAGGGTTGGTTATAAATATTCATATTTATTATTGTCGCTAAAATATATTATAACAATAATTATTATTATCGATAAATAATTGATTTAAAATCATTTATTCTTAGTTAACTAAGACCTTTTGAAACCTAACAATAATTTCTATATTTTTCTAAATCAACCAGTAGATCTCTATCAAAACCTAGCAAGTAAGGTAAAAAATTAAATTAAAAAAAGTACAAGATAAATAAAATAACAACAATTAAGTGTGTCACATGGATTGTTGATATGCTTTCTTTATTTTCTCTCAGTTTATTTTTCAACATCTCAGATTTTATTTATTTGTTCTCTTTACATAATATATTTTTGTCTCATTAATATCATTATTTGTATTCAATTTCGAAAGATCTATCTTAGAAATTTTGAGGAAATTCAATCTTTATTTTCAGTGAAGGAATCACTTCATTTTCAAGTATGGTGGATGATAGCAACATTTCAATTTTGATTCAACACGGTGGAAGATGCGACGTATCAATCCAAATTAAATACTCATCCTTTAGTACAAAAAAATTAAATATTTAAATTCTTATGTTTTATAAATTAAAAATACCTTTGTAAATAAAAGTATATCAATGTATTGTAATTTAAGTTCTTAAATACACTATGCATGCGATTTTTTCTTTAATAAATCAAGGAAGGTCGTAAAAAAAATCTAAAAACCTCACCTATTAAGTTTTATAGAATTTAATCCACTCGGCATTAAATTCTTTTTAAAAAGTTAATAATATTTTGTTTGTTTTTAAATAAAAATCTAATTAAGTTCCCAAAAAAAACAGCATGCTATTTTATTATTATTATTTTTATTATTATTATTATTATTATTATTATTATTATTATTATTTTCCAGATGAATAAACAAAAGCATGCTTTTAATGTGAAACAAATACATTTTTTACAAAATAAAAGTCTTTAAATAATTAAACAAACAACTCACAAGAATATAATATAAAATTTATAATTTGTTGAATACTTGAATTATAAGGTTATTTTTGCAATAAATAACAATTTAATGAATAGAAGACACATCCAAAAAAAAAATATAATATATTCGTTTCATAGTCAAATATACGCATTTACTCTCTTTTTCTACATTGTAATATTGCATGAAATAATTAATCAAGCAAGTAGCAGTTTTATTTCATCAAGAAAATAGATAACCAGATGAAAATAAAAACTTACACAATTCATTAAAATAAAACACTTTAGGAATCGAACTTAAATTCTGCCTTCTCTTTTCTAATGTTAAAAACCATACTAGAAAATTATTAACATAATTTTATGCTAATAAAATAAAGATTGAATTCCTAGTTCATATTCGTCCTTAGTAATGACACCAACAAGGGTCACAAAGAACATTCTCATGGACTGAAGATTTATCAGGTCAGGGATAATAATAGAAAACGGGCATAATCTTATGTACTGAACTGGCACAAATCGAGTCATGAAAGGATGAAAAATAATCGATGTATTTCCACCACCATGTTGAATAACATGTGGGTGAAAGAAGCGAGATCGAAGTATTGGAGGACGATACAATGATTGGCTATTCATTCGATGAAAACTCCTAAAGCATCCACAATTAGCTAGCACAAATATATTCTTCTTTAGTTCCATCATCACCTTTCTTCACAAATTCACGACATCCATCAAACGAATAGTCACCAAACTTAGTAGCATGATATTTTAGGCATATACCATATTTTATCATCATATCACCAATTGGATTTGAGCTTGAGTCGTTCGCCATTTATTTTATTTTTTTTGCTAAAGACTTAAGAATGAAGTTTTTGTTTTGCCTTTTGGTTTGAGTTTAAGTTCTCTTTAATAGTGTGAATGTAACAAACGTTTTGGTTTTTGTCAACAAATCATTAATTTTCAATTGACATAATCTAATGATGAGATTATCTATAGTAGCCGTGAAATTATTTAAGTGATACTACATTAAAAATATCTTTACAAAACGTTTGAAAAGATATATATAGATAAGAATGATTTAAATAAGTCTAAATATATATATAATTAGTCATATGATTAGATGAGAAAACTTTTATGTGTAACAACATGTTATGCATTTATTAATTTGATGTAAATATTTAGGTCCCGTTTAGCCATGTGATAAGAAATTATGAGATAAAGTTAAAGTTTTGTTTGTACATTTTATGTTACATGTTTTCTCAGAATCATAGAATCCCATAACTTGTAAAACTATTAAAATTGTCTCAATTATTTATACAATCACATAATATACTATCACAAAACTATTCTAAAATATTTAAATATTTATTGATTATAAATTAATTCAATAAAAAAATTAAACATAAGTTGTAGTGTCTAGAATATAAAATAATTCTCCCACATACTATGAACAATCTTTTCACATTGAACTTGCATTTCTCGATTAGATGACTGAGAAGACGAACGAACAATGTTACTTTGAGTCATTTG
This sequence comes from Solanum acaule, assembly GCA_036250505.1. Classification (NCBI taxonomy): domain Eukaryota; kingdom Viridiplantae; phylum Streptophyta; class Magnoliopsida; order Solanales; family Solanaceae; genus Solanum; species Solanum acaule. The sequence goes on along the minus strand of JAJOOR010011651.1, from coordinate 14,846 downwards.
TTGGTCAATCTGGTTGGTAAATAATTTTGATAAAAAATAATGAATTTGGTTAATGTAAATTGTACAATAGGAATTCATTTAAAGTAATAGTAAATTTTATATTGGTAAGAAAACATCGCAATATGAGATATAAATGGTTTTAAAAGTAATGATATGAATTATTTATTTTATTTACCTATGAAATAAATGGTTAGTAGATATAAATGTGGAGTTGCTATTATAAAATTTAAACTTGTGGGTCAAGTTTTCAATTTAAAATTCTTAAATCATGATTTTTGGAGAATTTGAGATTTCATCTCATAATATGAAATCAACATTATATTGCATGTCCAAATGTTGATTTCATCTCATGACTGCATATTGCGATATGCAATTTGATGTCCAAATTTTTACCTCTTAGAAGACATAACCTCCTATTTCAACTCATATATCTTCTAATTTAGCAGTCAAACTAGAGGTTATATTATATTTCTCATACGACCCTTTTATTCTAAGCTTGTATTTTGACATATGTTATGATGTCTTGATTTCAAATTTATATTTGGATATGCGATTTGAGACTAAAATTCTCCAAAAAGTATGATTTTGAATTACAAACCCTGATTTCATTTTTTTAGGCAACACTTGGCCTATAAGTTTATATTTTGTAAACTACCATCTTAATTTTTGCAAAAAAAAGACTCATGCTCGACGTTAAGAGATTGTTCTACCATGTGAAAGAATTATATTAGGGGTCGTTTGGTGTAAAGGGACGAAAATAAATAGTAATGAGATAAGAAATAGTGATGGGATAAATTTTTGTATCTTGTTTGGTTGCCATGTTTGGGATAACTTATCCCACCATTTATATCATAGTGGTGGGATAAGTTATCTCATATATATGGTGGGATAAGTTATCTTAGGATAGCTAACCTCAGGATTACTAATCCTGGGATAACTTGTTCCCAACCAAACGACTTAAAGAATAACTAACTACTACTACTATACTGTTGACCATTGAATCTTTATGAAATTACGTATATTTGAAAGTTTGTAATTACAAAACATTTATTTATAAAAACAATTAATATGTAATCTATTGATGCGGCACCTTAGAATATTTCGATATCAAATCATGATTTTACTTCGCATGTCCAAACCGTCCCTAAGAAAATATTTGCTTCAATAAGGTCTTTATATTGATTTAATAACTTAATTTAAAAGTGACAAATTAGAAGTTGATTCCACACTAATTGATCATGCAGTTATTACATTTACTGGTATGATGAATATATATATTAGGAATAGAAGTAATTTTTTTTAAAAAATTTTTAAGCATTATTTATTCATTTTTTTATGGATGACATACTTGCTCTGATACCATACTGAACTTAGTGAATATTTCATTTAAAAGATTAATCGTACTATTAGGCACTGCTACAAGCAAGTCTAATTCTTGACTAAACTAAACTTGAAAAAAACTATTAAAGATACATTTAACTACTCTTTTGTCTTTATTTGTGAAAGTAATAGCAAAAAAAACTTTCACCTCTTAGGACATAGGACAAACAAACTTAAATATAATAGGTCATCGTACATCTTTTCAAAATATAGAGGAAAATTTGAAATTTACTTTTATTTTTAAAGATGTTTTTTGGGAAAAAAAAATATTATGACTTAGAAATTGAATTTGTGGGTTTCAGTATAACAACCACTTTAAACAAATTGATATTTAGTGGCAATAGAATTTTCTTTTTAGCGGTAAGATTTATAATCAAAAAAATATTTAGTGATAATTGAGTTAATGTTATTGCATTCATGGTAGCTAAAACCTGTAGCAATTTATACAAAGTGTTGAATATAAATACTCATATTTATTATTGTCGCGAAAATATAATATGACGATAATTATATTATTACCGTTAAATAATTGTCTCACAATCATTTATTTGTTATAGTTAACTAAGGCCTTATATATATATATATATATATATATATATTGCAAATTTTTTAATTGCTTAAATATATTTGTTTAAGCTTTGTACATTTTTTGAATTGGTGTATTGTGTATCCTATATATCTCATATATTATATATTGGTTTACGTAAAAATAGCTTTCTCATATATGTTATAGGTGATAATAAGTTTAAATGCTTGGATAAATCATTCTCTTATAAATTATTATTTTTATGTTCAATTGTTGCCTAAATTCACACCTAATAATTAGATCATTACATAAAGAAATTGTTTCTATCTCTTTGTTTTTTCCTCATGATATAATATAATATGAATTTCAAATTTTATGCATCGATGATAATGTCACATCCCGAGCCTACACCTTGGACGTGACCGACACTCGAGAACCATTGTTGTCCTCAAGCGAGCTTTTGGCCTGGCTGACTACTTAGCGCAAGAGTCACTCAATCATATTTCTTAGAATATAAAGAGTTACGTAGCCCATTGTAACGACCCAACCCACCGGGCCGTGTGGGCACCTACTATAACACCTAAGTAGGAAGACCCTTGATCCCCAAATAGTTAAAAACACGCGGAAGATTAAGCAAATGGAGATAAAAGGAAATTCATGAGATTTTTACATAATAAAGAGTTTAAATAATCCAAGGTTAAATTTGTAAAATAAATACGCCCTAGGGATCTAGTCTAAAAAGGTACAAGTGCTTCTAAGATTACAAGGTATAAAATACAGTAACTAATGACACAGCTCCCACCATAGGAAAGGAAGAGTAGAAGCTGTTGGAGATTCTCTTCGTCTTCACCTATGAAACATTACTGACCTTGCAACCAGACTATACCAAAAGGCTTAGCAAGAGTAGTATTAGTACAAACCACACGTACTGGTAGACATCATCGGTCAACCCAATGCCCACCGCATAATATAAAGAAATCAAGCAGTAGGAAACATGCAATAGGAAGTACACCCCTCAACCTTTATCCTCCTGCCTTTACCATTCCCGTTACCTTAAACGTACTAGCTCCCTTGACTCTAACTCCCCACTCTATCACCCTGCTAGCTCTGTTCTTGATTCATAACTTAACCATTCTATCTCATGGAGGAGCTCCTAACTACAACCACTACCAACCCGGCCAACCACTCACGACCTACCCTCGCTTCTTCTGCATCACAATTCAGCCCTTGACTACATAGTATACTCTATCAAGGCTTTCACTAACTGTTTCGAATACGAATCCCCTTTCAAAAGTAGGACCTGTGTACGTTTTACATCATGAACACTACCGCACTTCTCATTATTTAAGAACACAGACAACCTCTCTAAATATAGTTGATAGTAACACCTAGACCCTCGATCTCCACTTACTAGACAACATACATATTGGCATGATCCTTCACAGTTAATTCCAATAAACGAGATATAAGCAATTACTTACAATACAGTAAACACAGATATATAGGATGAATGATTCACATATCCTTTTAGGTGCAACATACAATTCACCAATATCAATAGCAGGTAGATATGAATGTAGTAGTCACAATCGTTCTCTCATAGAACCCACACCTAAATTGTTAGTGTCTCGGAACGTGACACCCGATCCAATATATATGTGTTAGAATGTGACACCCGTTCCAATATATGTGTCGACACGTGACAACCGATCCAATATATGTGTCGGAACGTGACACCCGATCCAGTCAGCACAATCACAGTCACAATCACACCCACAATGAATAGTGTACATAGTAACACACTCGAGCAACAATTTCATGGCATGTAATTGTTCATACATATTCATTTCATTAGATTCATTTCATGTTTCCCTATTCACATACATGTGTGCATACAATAAAGCAATTAACAAGCATATATAACACGACGGGAAGTCAAACCATTACCTTACCCTAGTTCACAAGATGAGGCTTTCCCCCCACGGTACACATCTTATTTAACAGCTAGGAGTACATGTACAACCGCCCCTTTTTCTATGCCTGACGGCCTAAACATGAATTCTATCACCAATTAGCAATATATTACGAAGTGAGCACAAATTAACGACTAGTCAAGTAAGTAAACCTAGGGTTCGCACAATAAGACGGTGGATTTAGGACGGGAATCAACGAGTTGTCATCAACCTTGCGCTAGAAATCTATTTCTCCTTTTGCGGGTTTCTGGGGTGATCCTCGCCTCTTTTTGGAACTTAAGGAAAAAAGAGGAAATAAGACTTCACGTCCTTAAGTTCTGCCCCCGACCAGCCTGCTCTGGCGCTCCCATCCCACTGCAGTGCCGCCGCCGTAGCGGCATCACTCTATTCCGGTGGGAGAGTGGGGCCCAACTACTCACGAAGGTTTGGGTCGTTATAATTGATACCAATTTACCCCTCATTTGTCCCCAAACGTGAAGCGGATGAGTAAGCACGAGCTACTTGGGAGTACTTTGAAACTAATAGGTCGGCCTATCATAGGTCAACGAAAGATAGCGGTTCTCAAGGTTCTAGGAACGAAAGAATCTTTGTCCAGGGAACCGACTAGGGAAACGAGGCAACACACGGGGGAAAAGAGCCACACCAATTTACCTGGCCTGACCCCGCTAGAGCAGCAGGTTTCCCGCTATGGCGGAACCCTCCCGCCATGGAAGGAGGTCGGGATCAGTTTAGAAGGGCGAAGGGGAATGGTTTCCCTATTTCCTTCTATACTTACTCTAAAACACCAAAAACTCTCTCAATTGCTTCACTCTGAACGTCAATCTTAAGGAAAATTTCTTGTGCTCTACTCTAGTTACTTCAATACTTGCTTAACAATGATTGCATGAAAAGAATCGGTTGGGTAGGATGGCTTTGGGGTAGTTTTCAAAAATGTTTACGTGGGTTGATTGATTCGATAAGAAAACACGGCATGGACACTTCCCTTACGTTCACAATGTCTCCGTAACATTCTGAGTGTAAGGATTTCGTGATAATATTGCCGAAAATAGTTTCGAAATGGGTGGGAGAAGTTGAACAGTTTCTTGGTGTAAAACTTGAATTCGGGCACCATTTAGGGGTTGAATCACTAGGGTTTCACATTTTTAGGTACTAGGGTACTCTAGAAACACTGATCTGGTGAAAATTTTGTTAAAAATGAGGTTTTGGGGGGAAGGGACGCCATGATCGCTCCCTGAAGTTTGATCAAGATAAAGGCCGCTCTGGCGACCTCGATCCCACTATGGCAGCCTTCATCCCACTGTGGCGGCCTCCATCCTGCTATGGCGGGATCCTGCGGAACACAAGCCCCTTGCCACATCAACTAGAATTTTTCCTTTTCTTAGCTAGGGATTGACTAATTTCATGGAGTCCTAACGTGTATGTTTCATGAATTTTTGCAGGCTTGTCTACCCATGGCTGGAATCAAGGAAGAAAACTTTCCCTTCATACGGTTCCCCGATGCTGCAAGTCGGGAGAGATAGCATGATCACCGAAACACCAAATTCTTGTGCGAGAGGGGTTTCACCAGTTGGGTTTAGTGGAGAAAGCACCCACCTTCCATGCCCAGCTGATGGAGTTTGGTTAGGGTCTGGTGACAGAGGCTCCCCTTGCCGCACGCTCAGGCTAGGTGAGGGAGTTCTATGCCCTACTCCCTACTGTCCGCTGGGACAATCCTCATCCTACCATCTGCATTCGAGGAGTTGACATCCCTCTGAGCACTAAATTCATCAATGCGGTGCTCGAGGTGCTGGAGGTATCCAACTCAGACTACGAGACCAGACTGAGGGAGATGGATTTGGGTTTGCTACAGGACACACTAGTTGAGGCTACTACGGAGGGCATCAACAATACTCAGTGGTCACTAGATGCCAAGAGATGGCTGCACCTGTTATCCAGGAGGATCCGCCTGTCGAGCAATCGCATCGACGTGACCTTCCCTCGGCCTTTAGTGGTGGCTTATGTTGTGCAGGGGATTGGGCTGAATGTGGGGGCATAAATCATATCCATCTGGAAGATGTTCTATCGAGGGAACAAGAATGCATTCTTCCTGCCTGAACTAGTGATGGTGATGTGCAAGTGGGCGAGGGTGCCACTCTTTGACACTGATGAGGTGCTTCCGATGGATCTCCCTTTTCATCCTCTTTTTATCAGGAAGCCCTCCACCCAGGGAAGAAAGAGAAGAAAGGCAGACGGGGCCGGCAGCAGTAGAGCAGTGACTGAGGCGGACGACAAAGAAGAGGGTAATGATGAGGCCGACGACGTTGTTCCTACCCGGTCTCAGCCCCCACTATCAGGCACTCGTGTGGAGGAGGACCTGGCAGCCGTCTGGAGGAAATTAGGAGGCTCTTATGCTAGTACCTCGACTCCAATTCCACCCTCCACAACCTTCAAGATTGAGATGCTCCGCTGCCAACTACAATGGGAGAAGAAGAAGAATGTAGAGAGGGATTGTTTGATGGGTCGGATATGGAAGACTATTAAGGTTATTTTTTCTTGTGTCGCACTCCAGCGGGACCTTCCCAGGCTCGAGCCGGAGGAATTTCAGGAGTTCCCTTGGTTGAGCGAGGCATGGACTGTCAAGACAGCCCCGGAGGACCTAGAATCCGATAGTGACACTTCCCCTCACTCTGGACCTTGATTTGGGTTTACCCCGTTTGAGCATGTAACTTACAAAATTTCTATTTTCCCTTTTTTCTTTCCTTAAGTTTTTGTAATCACTTGGATGCTCGTTTTACTATTTTCATAGCCGTAACTAAATGCTAGATGATTATAACTCACTGTTCTATTGCTGGGTTCTGATTAGATTGCGGAAATTAGCCCATCCACGATTCGGGGTCCATAGGCGAAATAATGGAAAAGCAGGGGAGGCAAGGCTGAGACTCTACCTCGCCCTTTCCTGCTCTGGTGGGAGACTTCTTGCTCTAGCGGTCCCACCCTGGCGAAACTGATCCTGCCCCAACAGCTCTAATAGGGTCAGTTTCTTGGACAACACTTCCTGGGGTTCTCCATGTTTCTTGAGTTTTTCATTGACCCCCAGGGCCATAATTAAGCATTTAGGATAACCCTCTTAGCTAGGATACGCGTCGTCCACCCCGAGGTCAACCCAACGGTATACACACCAGAACCTTTTCCCACTAATGTAACACCAAGAGCACGCGTATCCTAAGAATACGCCTATTAATCACACGGTTTATAATCAGTTGCGACACACGTCAAGGGAACCTTTCATAATAACAAATTCCACTGTCAAGCAATAGTATCCATTTTCCTTACATGGTTCCCGACCAATCCTGACTGCCCTGAAACCGAAGTTCCCTACCGTCATAAGTCTTTCTTTTCCCTTACCCTTTTTATTAATGGTAAGTCCATGCACAACTAGCAGTTGCATTCCCTTTCATAAGTATATCAGGTCACACGTCCAGAATTAACTTATGAATCACATCGTAGTTTATCTCTAGACCTTTGCACATAACCAAATGATGACTTTCTTTCTGACAACAAGTTCACGAAAACCCAAGCAATCATAACTCATATAATTTCCAACATTTAGGCAAGTACACTCTACACATCAAAAACTCGACAGGCAACACTGTGCACATAATCACATCATTGTATTCAAGCAAGTACACTTCACTCACCAGCAGTTATTCAAACAACACTATGCACATAATCATAATTTCAAGCTACATCACACAGGCAAGTCAAAATTATTAACTTAATTCGCTTCATGGATGGCCATTAGCTGGTCATCCAAGCATTTATATAGCCTCTAGCCTCTAAGGACCGATACCAATTGGAACCTTCTCGGTTAAAATTTACATTGCTTGTGTCCCTTCTGCTGCGATACCAATTGGAATCCGAAGATACTTATTGGACTCAATCCATACCACAAGCAACAACCCGCAAGAAAGGAGAGAAGGAATGGAGCAACTTCCTAGAATGCTTCATAGCTTCCTAACGTCAACACACCAATCTGCAGGAGTCTATTCCACAATTGCTCTTGTACTGGGAGACCGACAACCTGGGCTTTGAGACCAATTTGTCACGACCCAACCCACCGGGCCGTGTGGGCACCTACTCTAACACCTAAGTAGGAGGATCCTTGATCCCCAAATAGTTAAAAACATGCGAAAGATTAAGAAAACTGGAGACAAAAGAAAATTCGTGAGATTTTTACATAATAAAGAGTTTAAACAATCCAAGGTTAAATTTGTAAAATAAATACACCCCAGGGATCTAGTCTAAACAGGTACAAGAGCTTCTAAAATTACAAGGTATACAATACAGTAACTAATGACACAACTACCACCATAGGAAAGAAAGAGTAGAAGTTGTTGGAGATTGTCTTCGTCTTCATCTATGAAACATTACTAACCCTGCAACCAGACTATGCCAAAAGCCATAGCAAGAGTAGTATCAGTACAAACCACACGTGATGGTAGGCATCATCGGTCAACTCGTTGCCTACCACATAATATAAAGAAATCAAGTAGCAGGAAACATGCAATAGGAAGTACATCCCTCAACCTTTATCCTCATGCCTTTATCCTCATGCCTTTAACATTCCTATATACCTTAAACATACTAGCACCCTAGATTGGTCTCCACTTACCAGGCAACATATAGATTGGCATGATCATTCACACTTAATTCCAATAAACGAGATATAAGCAATTAATTACAATACAATAAACACACATATAAATGATGCATGATTAACATATCCTTTTAGGTGCAACATATAATTCGGCAATATCAATAGCAGGTAGATAAGAATATAGTAGTCAGAAATGGTTCTCTTATGGAACCCACACCCAAATTGTTAGTGTGTCGAAACGTGACACCCGATCCAATATATATGTGTCGAAACATTACACCCGGTCCAATATATGTGTCGAAACGTGACACTTGATCCGGTCAGCACAATCACACCCACAATGAATAGTGTACATAGTAACACACTCAAGCAACAGTTCATGGCATGTAATTGTTCATACATATTTATTTCATTAGATTCGGTTCATGTTTCCCTATTCACATACATGCGTGCATACAATGGAGCGATTAACAAGCATATATAACACAACAGGAAGTCAAACCATCACCTAACCCTAGTTCGCAAGACGAGGCTTTCCCCCACGGTACACATCTTATTTAAAAGCTAGGAGTACACGTACAATAGCCCCTTTTTCTATGCCCGACGGTCTAAACATAAATTCTACCATCAATTAGCAATATATTACGAAGTGAGCACAAATTTACGACTACTCAAGTAAGTAAACCTAGCCTACCTAGGCACCAAGAGGCTGCAGGGAGATTGTAGTTCCAATCCTGGCTTATAAACAACAAGACGGTGGATTTAGGCTAGGAATCAGCGAGTTGTCATCAACCTTGCACTAGAATTCTATTTCTCCTTCCTTCCCAAGCTTAGAGCAGGCTTTTGAGGGTTTCTGGGGTGATCCTCGCCTCTTTTTGGCACTTAGGGAAAAAGGGGGAAACAAGACTTCGCGTCATTAAGTTCTGCCCCCGACCAGCCCGCTCTGGCGCTCCCATCCCGCAGGGGTGCCGCCGCCGTAGCAGCATCACCCCACTCTGGTTGGACAGTAGGGCCTAACTACTCACAATGTTTTGCCCTTCATAAGTAACGACGGTTCGGATCATTACACCCATAACTCTTTTGAGATTCAGTAAACTGTTTTTAAACATTTCTTTCAATTTGATGCTTATGTATGCTAGTTAGTCTTCCGCTTGTAGTCAGCCAAGATGAGGGTTTGCTTGGGGCCAGCAATGTTTCTCGAGTACCGGCCACGTGCAAGGTGTAGGCTCTGGTCGTGACATAATTACTCAAACTATCCTTTTAATAGAGGTAACTACTTTGAAATATCTTTGAACTCATAAACTCATTTAGAAATCAAAGTTTCTCTTTTCTCAATGTAACAAAATGATACATTTTTGGACTATTTAGTTCCCTTATACTCTTTCTCAAATCTTTTTTTTCAAACTCCTTCTCAAGACTCCTCTTTGCTTTCTGAGACTCAGTTTAAAACAAAAATGTTGGCTTCAAAAGATTCTCAAAAATTATTACTCAAAATAGGGTTCATGTTGAAATATAGACATGAACAAATCAACTCAAGGATCTCAATAATAATATAGAAAAAACTCAATACTCAGACCTCAAGAACTCAAAACTCAACGATACTACTGATTTTATCAATACTCAAATAATACAACAAATCAAAAATCTCATTGTATGATAAGATATATAACAATTCATGATCCAAGATTTAGAACTCGAAATCAATAACATCACTCATATCAGGAATTCTCGAAACTAGGGGTATAACCCGAGATTAGACTTTCATTGACTGAATTAAGATGTAGGGCGTGAGGACGAACTCAGTCCATCACTATGAATAGCCTTATATACTTGATTATGAAGATTTTAGAATGGAAACTTTGGTGGAGACTTGATTTATTTTGAGCTTGAAATCTTGGGGCTTGATCTTAAGAGAAGAAACTCTTTTATGAAGTTCATAGAGTAGTAAAACTTGGGAAAACCTTGGGTGGAAGGCTTCTCTTTGTATCTTAAATTTTTGACTTGAGTGTTTTAGGGTTCTTGATGGAGAAGAGGAACCCTAGGTGAGTTTTAAGAGAATTTCTAGATACTTGAAGGTTTAGATTAATGATTTTGAGAGGAAAACTTAATACTTGAATGAAATACACCATAAAAACACTCAAAAATGACTTAGAATAGGGTTTAAAAATTGGAAAAGGACCAAAACAACCCTAGAACGAATGCAAAAAGTTGTTGAAAAAAAGTGTAGTAAGCCTTCACAGAATGATATACCATTTGTCAAAATATCTACCATTCGTAGGTCCAGTTGTAGTTCATCGACTGCCTGATAGGGTTTCACTAAAACGGGCATAACTTTTTACTCTGAACTCAATGAGGCAAAGTTGGTGGCGTTGGAAAGAAGACTCGTAGACCTTTAATTTGGTTGTTCATGGGCCACCTAAATCATTATATGCTATGAGGTATTCTGACCTTAATTCATTATGAAACTCAATCGGTAAGAAAGTTTTCAACTCAACTTTGTGCTAGGGGATTCTGGTGACCTTAATTCATATCCAAAATCATTTCCACACTAAAGAATTGACCTTAACATCTAATAAGAATCGAGAATCACTCGGTACGACCTTATTCTCAAATGAAGAATACTTCAAGTGTTAACTTAGAAATTTTTGGGATGTTATAGATAATATGTATGGATATATATATATATATACATTTTCTGCATTATTATAATCAAACTCTTTCATAATGAAATAACGAAAAATTGAATAAATTTTTAAAAGTTTAAGTTTTTTGCAACTGAATAAATGGTTCTAGTAGAACTTTGAGTAGTTATACGAGGCTTGGTTTCTATTTTGTATTTTCTAGAACATCATTGCTTGTCATGTAGCTATCGGTTAATTACTAGTTTTTCATCAATCTAATTAGACATTTAATAAGGTTACCCGTTAATTCAATTTTTAGATATAAAAACGGATCAAATCTGAATTGAAGAAGTATATATGGTTCATTGATTTACATTAATAGAAATATTTAAATTTGAACTAGGTTTCAGACGCGTGTGTACGTAACACATGTTCAAGAGTAAAAAAAACCCTCATATATTAAGTGCACACACATGCAACGTATGATTGAAATAGTAACAAACATGTTTTATGTGTATACATGTAGAGTGATATTGAAACGATACTAAAATAATTCTCATGTAAATTTTAACGTAAGATTTTTGTTACTCCATCATATCAAGTTGATCTTAGATAAAAAATAACTTTTTGAAGTAAGTTCAATTTTCTTCGGTAGCCTGTAAGAAATAGATAAAAACAATATAAATAGTTCAATTACAACCATAACATAAAAATATTTTATTATGTACTATTAACACACATTTAGTTTTTAAAAAAATCAGAGATTAAATACATTACACATTATCAGTTTCTACATATATCTTGACAAACATAGCGACATTTTAAAATAATAATAATAATTGATAAATTTTCGTCATGAAATATAATACTATATTGGGTCCATAATTTGTTAGATTTGAAGGTACACAAATATATGTAAATGAAGCAATTGAGAAATTATAAATAACCACACATTTACTAAAAGACATCATAGTATGAGGAAAGGGTATAATTCAACTTGATAACTGTCAACTCCCAAATATTAAAAGAAAATATAATAAAAATAATTTCTTTGTGAGTTGACTTTTTTGTATAAAAAAATATTAACGTTGTATGAGTTATTCTTCATTTTTTGCGAGTTATAAATTATAATCTTACCTCTGTCTCCTTCTATCAACTATATTTTACATCAATTGAATGGGAAAAACATGACCCAAACCACCCCCACCCCCCGCTCCCCCTCCCCAACATCAAGATGATGAACCTTGGTGATGACAATTTTATGAATAAAAAAGTTAGATGATTATTACAAATTATTGAATATTTTTAGGTTATTAATATCAATCTAGAATTAATTATTCTTATAAGTCAATTTGAATTTCGTAACTGTGGTAAAAATATATAAAATTAGGTGAAATTTTTTTTTAATTACTTTGGAACTGACTTTTATGTGATAAAATAAATAAATAAATAAAAAATTATAAATGAAAATGGATCGGGCAGATAGCTAGTTAGCCCTAGCCTATAAATACTTCTAGGAGTACATAATATGTCTAACTCTAGTTACATACCCCACTCAAACAACCAGAGATAAAGAAATTAAGACTATAGCTAGAGCAACAACAACAATAAGAATAATAATAACACTTCTTAGTAAGAAGATATTGATTCTCCGGCTCGCACAAACTTTCTAATAGCTTTGCCTTTGGTTTTGATATACATCTCAAAACCATCTGGTTTCTCATCTTCATTCTTCTTGATCTTCTTATTCTTTCAATTTTTTGATCTCATGTTTAAAGTCCATTCTAGCTGGTTAGCTAGTATTTGTGGTTGATCTTTCTCATATTCTTCAGCAATATGTTCATCTCATGACTTTTTTCTCTAGGGGTGCCCTTGTGTAGTTGGTACAAGCAAGAGGAACCACTCGCGAGAATAGAGTCTTATTTCATTATTTTTATTTTAAGTTTAGCTTAGAAATCATATTTGAGACATTAATTACCAATCAAATACTACATTATTCGTTAATTGTAGTAAAAGCTTCGTTAACTACCTAAATTAAGATAGTATTGGTGCATCGAAATCATCAAATTTTGGATTCATCTCTAATGCCTAGTAGACTCATCGATTAAATCAATTTTAGATTTAGATAGAATTATTCTTCTTGTGGCTGGATGGGAGAGAAGGATTGGGCAACGGACGGAAGGCTGAAGCTTTAATTAATGACATATTTTTGTTGTTCAAAAGTTTAAAGGAAGAGCCAGAGTTTCAACGGAAAAGAGAATTTCTCTTTATGTTTAATCAAATAAAAGAAAAGTCAAAGAGTTAAATTGAATTAGTTAAAAATAATTATTGATTAATACTTAATAATAAGTTAAGGAGTTTAATAAAGAAACGTTGCTTACAGTTTAAAAAAAATTAAAACAAAAAAGACTGCTAGCTGGGTTAGAATCCGCGAAACAAGACATGTAGAGTAGATGGCCTACCACTGCGCCAAAGAATACTTTCGTTTTTTTGGGTGATATGTTTATTATGTATACATATGTTGTATATAAATGCTTATATATAGATAGAGTTTCCGTCGAAGCTTGTGGGTGGCGTGGCACCCCCACGGGCCTTGATAGATCCGCCCGCCCTAGAATATAATTAATTCATTTGTTTGGGATACACTTATTTTCAACCTTTGTTTTAAAAAATAATTAATTAATTAGCCATATATAACATATATTCAAGGAGATTTACCTACTATAACAAATAAATGTGATTTTAAAAGGAACTATTATAATTTATATGATAATGCATAAGTACCCCTAAAGTATGATCAAAATTTCAGCGACACATTTTAACTTAATTGTGGTCCTATCATCCTCCTTCCTCCTTCCAAACTAATTTTTTTTGGTATTTTCGTGCACCTTTCGTGCTGACAAGGCACATTCACTCAAGTAAGTTGATTGCGTTTGTACAACACGTGTCCACCACCATAATCAATATCAATTTTTTCTTCTTCACCACCTTCAATTTTCTGTTAACCTATTACCCAATACCACCAAACCCATAAAGCTTCCATCACCATCAAACCCAACAATTAATTAACTACCAAAATTTCATTAACAAAAACAAAAAGAAGATTGAATCCGTTTAACAAAAGTCAAAACAGTTTTGTTCAAATTGTAAAAAGCTATACCATATTAAATTGGTTATCGTGTTCAAAGATAAGCCAATGCTACAACCGAAAACAAGAAGAGAATCCACTAAAACCCAAATACAAAGCACCAGGTTTTTTTATTGTTTACAAAATTATCTTGACTTTCTTATCAATCCCATTGAAATAATGATCAATTCTTAATGAATTTAGCTAGATTTATTTATCTTCTTCGTGTTTTGAAGAAAACCAAAATTCAATATGGGAAGTAGATGGAAAAAACAATGCTTGCATTGAATTTAAATATGTGTCTTTATGTTCCAAAAATATTTGAAGATTTACCAGCAATGGAGGTGGCCGGAGAGAGGTTTTATGCGGCTACTTCATCTTCTATGACGATCCCAAATAGGAATTTTGATGGTCACGTTGATATGCCTCCCCCCTACTTACTCATCATCTGGAATTCGTATTCCTAAACAATCCTAGCTCCAAATCATTCAAGGTTAGCCAAAAACTAATAATATTTTTTTTATTTTTGATTTATTTGGTAAAAAATTACTTAATTAATTGCAAATAATTTTTAAAATTTTTT
>JAJOOR010011650.1:0-22085 GCA_036250505.1 Solanum acaule | reverse complement strand
CCCCCCCCCCCCCCCCCCAAGTGGTAACAATTAGGTTACTACACATACATCTTTCAAATGTCACGCAAAATGATATATCGTTAAGTTGTGGACCTTGGACATGTTTTGGTGGTTTACTAATAGACTTAATACACCTTGGGTATTAAGTTGTCTTAGGCTAATGCTTAAATAGGGATTTGGCTTCGCTCTACACTGGGTGGACCAGAGTTGGTTTAAAAACAAGACTTGGTTACACGAGTTGGACAAACTACGGGGTAAATATAATAAGCGATGTTGGATGACCACATGACAACTATTCATTTATTACTTCAAAATTTAAAGGGTTATTTTCTAAAGGGACAGTCGCGGATGACCACGTAATCGCCATTTTTTCTAATGCAAACTATTTGTCGTGTGGCGGAATTCAATGCCATGATGCAACAGTTATAATTTACAAAAATTGAAACAAGCAAACCAATTATACAATATAGCCAAATAAATCAATCTTAAGGTTAGAACTCATTCAAAGTCCCCAGCGGAGTCGTCATTCTATTTATTAGCTATTTTTTATTTGAAAAAGAGTCACCACTTAATTTTTAAATAAAAACTTAAATATTAAAATATTTTAAAATAGAAAAATCTATTTGAAATACCAAAGGTGGTTCGCGGTTCATACGTATATTTCAAGAAGGTGTTAGACACTTGATGTGTCAGCTAACACGCGATTGTCCGACAATTTAAAATATTTGGCTAAAAATTGAAAGGAAAGTAGGCATGCTCATTTACTTAGGAAATAAAAAAAATTTATACTTGAAAAAATTTGAGGGGAAAGGAAATAAAATATGTCTAAAATATGACAAAGTAGGTAATTTCAAAGTATTTTGGAAATCAAATGAATGGAAAGACAAGTATATATTTATTTATTTTAAAGATAAAGTAATATAAATAACTAATGCAAAATGGCTATCTTCTGGAAATTATGAATTAAGTAACCTTAAAATTGATTAACAAATAAGCAAATAGTAACGATTAAACAAATATACAATAAAGAGAGAGAGATTTTAGGCCCAACTCTGGTTATTGTCTGTCTAGCCAGTACTTGGGCCTAATTCTGATTTCTTTGGGCTTTTGGACCAACTTCAACCTGTCCTAAAAAAAAACTAACATAAGAGCTGATTTTCTTCGGGCTTTTGGCCCAACTTCAACCTGTCCTAAAACTAACATAAGAGCAAATTTTCTTTGGATTTTTGGCCCACCTTCAACCTGTTCTATAACTAAAATAATAGCTGATTTTCTTTGGGCTTTTGGCCCAATTTCAACCTATCCTAAAACTAAAATAATTGCTACCAAAACAAATGGGCTTTGGCCCACTTATCACAAAATCACGATTTTTGGGCCTATTTTCGCTACTATATACAGTGTATACACCTATTGTATATCACTAAATATTTCTGGCATATTAGTTTTCAAACCAGTAAATCTAGTGTATACACCATGTATACAGCCTGTTTTGAACTCCCGAAACAGCTGCATCTCTGTTTTCAACCTGTATTTCTATATTTTAACATGTATATCAGTGTATATTGTTGTATACAACATGTATATAACCCATTTTTGGGACCTTTGAAACTTAAAATCTGCTTCATTTCCCCCTGTTCTTTGATTTTCACTGTTGGCTGACTCAAATAAAGGAAAAACTGGGCCTTTGGCCCAACAAGGAGATACAAAGAGAGGAGAGAAGAGTCCAAAAGAGACTCGAGGCAGATATCACATGCAATGTAAAAAGAGACATGTAAGAACCAATTCAAGCTATTGTGAAATAGTGAAACGGAGAATTACCTATGATTTATGTCACTGCTAATAATCAACACACAAGTTCATATAATCATTTAAAATAGTCAAAAGAAGATACAGGGAAAGAGTTTTAGCATTTTTGATGAGGAAATGGCTCAAAAATATGAAGGAATAATCATTTTGATGTTTAACTAATCATTCAACCTATTCAAGGTATGACCAAATTATACTAGCACTTTCCAACATATTGGACATCAATCAGTGACCAAAAACGAACACTAAACAGACACTATTCTCCATTAAAATTAGGAACAAATATACACCATTCGAAAGAAAACGAAGAGACTAAGGTAGACCTTATGGAAGGCAAACAGTGACAACAATCACCTGCCACAACCCTGAATATTCTATGAAATTGACATCAACTATTTCATAATTTCTCACTACCATAAAGAAAGATCAGTTCATCCTAACAGAAGCAACACCTAACACACATTAGACTTGAATGAACAAACTCTTCAATGTTAAAGTTAAGACACCAGTTTACAGACATAAAACAAAGGGTTTAAGCTTTCATTAAATGCTCATTATTCCACGTAAAGCAGGCTCATCTTTCACATGTTTGAACTACCACCTGACACGAGGACTTATTCATGAAGCATTTAAGCTAACCACATAACCTTAAACACTTATGTACGAGACGCATTCCAAACAGTATATAGGGAACAAAGATCACAATATCATGCTTTGAAACCAAGAGAAAACAAAAGAATGAACAAATAAGGACAACACTCATGTATGTAGAAGAAAAACATAGTTCAGATTTACCTATGACATGATATTAGGCTAATATTTGTAGAAATCTGGAACTATGAATCAAAAAGAGAAACAACCAAGACCAAGACTACATAGAAAACAAAACACATAATAAACAATTTGAATTGTACAGCTGGTATACTCAACATTGAAACCCAAATGAATATTAGACCATTCCGAGCAGAATAAGACAGAAATTTAGCTACCTTTTAGAACAAGATGAAGCCACATCGAAACCAAGAAACTAATCCAGAAGTATTTCACCATTTCACATACAACAGCTCATCATTCTCGATTCGAAATAAGCGAAGGAAAGGTGAAAGGGTAAAGAAAAACGTACCTCTTTCAGAGAGGTAAACTAGGACGAGCGAGTGGAGCGAACTGTATCACAACCACAAGAGAGCTTAGAGAATTTCGAAGAATCCCAACAACAACGAACAAGAAGGAAGAATGAAAATCTATTTTAAGTGTATTCGTTGTATTTTTCGTAACTAAGGGAGACTATGCTTTGAATATCAATCATTTTCTAAACTTTTCCTTCGTTTATTGCCAACCTCTTTCCCAACCTAACATTGAAGAAGCTGAGAGTTTAAATAGAAGGGAATTAGGGTCGAACTTTTTTTGGGGAAAGGGGATGACAATTTGATAAGAATTAGGGCAAATTGAATTTTGAATTCAAACCTTTTCTCTTTTAGATCAGGAAAAGTTGATCCTTTATCAATTTTCAGCAGCTTCCAACGGATTTTTAGGGATTTGGAAGCCAAGGAAAGTAAAGTAAACTACTAAAGCTACTAGTTAGTTCTCGAGGAAAGCTAAAAAAGGGGTGAGGTAGAGCTCTGAGGCGTATTGCTCTATTCTTGACATTTTGGGAAAAAGAAGGCAACGTTTGCATACTGGTCACGTACACACCGTGAAAATGTTGTGAATTCACCGTTTGTGAATGTCGGGGTTGAACGAATAATGTTGTTTATTGTTGACGTCGTTGCTTTCCGTGTTCACGTCGTTGTGTTGCTCCCTTGGAATGTCGTTGCTGCTGATGAACGTTATGTGAATTCTCGATGTTGTTGGATCATTGTGTATTTTCCTGCTAAGGTCTTTGTATGTTAACGTTGGAGAGGGATTAACGTTAGAGAAGGAAAAGGGGGCTGGTTCGAGTTATTTGTTGTCGATGGGCCTTTTGTTATTAAGAAAATTGAGTTGCTAATTTGAGAGACTAAAAGACCCAAAATAGTCTGGAAATTGAGTTAACAATAGGGTATGGAAGTGGCTAAAATTGTATAAAGAACTAGCCAAGTGAATTAATAATCTAGCCAAAATACAGCTCAAAACGTAGCCAAATTGAATTGATTAGTGAATTCGGCAAAAATTTGAATAAGACGGACTTATATAAATCAATAAAGGATCTGCTTAATTTAACGAAATGAAATAATTTACTTAAATACAAACTAATTAACTCAAAATTATTATCTTAATTCAAACTAAACAAAATTAATAAAGGATTAATCTAAAAATGTAAAAACTTTTGAGATGATTTTCAAATATTTATAAATTATATTAATCATATAAAAACATATTTATTATTTAAAATTATAAAAGAGATTAAAATTACTTCAAAACTTGAAAAATATTTTGAACTTTATAAAATTAATTATCTCAAATCATTCAAAATTTAAGAAGCTCGATGATTAATCTGTATCGCGGAGGGTAATAATAGGATGTCATTACCAAGCCTACCCCAGAGCGTGATATTGACTTTTCTATCGAGCTTGAGCCGGGTACTCGGCCTATTCCCATTCCGACATATCGAATGGCTCCTGCAGAGCTCATGGAGCTTAGTGTTCAGCTTCAGGACCTCTTCGATAAGAGGTTCATCAGGCCTAGTGTGTCACCTAAGAGTGGTCCTGTTTTGTTTTTGAATATGAAGGATGGAACGATGCGCATATGTATTAACTATAAGCAGTTGAATAAGGTGACAGTGAAGAACGCTACCCCATGCCTAGGACTAATGATCTATTTGACCAGCTTCAGGGTGGTGCACTGTTTTCAAAGATTGATTTGAGGTCTGGTTACCATCAGTTGAGGATTAGGGCAATGGACATCCCTAACACCATATTTAGGACTCGATATGGCCACATTGAGTTCCTAGTGATGTCTTTTAGGTTGACTAATGCTCCTACCGCCTTCATGGACTTGATGACACAGGTGTTTAGGTTGTATCTTTATTTGTTCATCATTGCATTCATAGATTATATTCTGGAATACTTGCGTAGTAGGAGTGATCATGAGCAACATTTGAGGATTGTGCTCCAGACTTTGAGAGATCAGCGGTTTTATGCCAAGTTCTCAAAGTGTGAGTTTTTTCTTGAGTCTATAGTATTCTTGGGGCACGTGGTGTCCAAGGATGGAATCATGGTATATCTGGCAAAGATTGAGGCTATTCGTGGTTTAGGTAGGCTCACTTCGATGACTAAGGTTTAGAGTTTTGTCGGTTTGGCAGGCTACTACAGGAAATTTGTGGAGGGCTTCTCCACTATTGCGACACATTTGACCCGATTGACCCACCTTGATGTTCCTTTTGAGTTGTTTGAGAAGTGTGAGTTGAGCTTTCGGAAGCTCAAGGAGTTGCTGACTTCTTCTCCTATATTGACTCTTCCAGTTGAGGGTGAGGGCTTCATGATCTACATGAGCGCAACTACCCCACTCATGAATTGGAGTTGGTGGAGGTAGTTTTTGCACTTAATATTTGGAGCCACTACCTATATGGAGTTCGTTGTGAGATCTACACTGATCAGAAGATCCTTCAACATATCATGAGACACAGGGATCTTAATTTGAGGCAGCATCACCGGATTGAGCTTCTGAAGGACTCTGACCTCTAGATTCTCTACCATCCAAGAAAGGTGAATGTAGTAGCAAACGCCTTGAGTCGAAAGGCAGTGAGTATGGGAAGTCTAGCCTTCCTATCTATTGTGGAGCGACATTTAGCATTGGACATTCAGTCCTTAGATAATCAGATGGTTCAGTTGGGTATTTCAGATTCTAGGCGTGTTCTAGCCTATATGGGAGTTGAGTCATCTCTTCGTGATTAGATCTGTAGCCATCAGTTTGAGGATGAGGCCTTGGTGGCACTTTGAAATCATGTGTTAGCAGGTGATGTCGGTTAGGTTACCATGAATTCAGATGGGGTTTTACGGTTTTCAAATTGTATTTGTGTTCCGAGATTTGGGAATTTGATTCAGTTGATACTTCTGGTGGCCCATGATTCTAGATATTCTATCCATCCGGGCACCGCAAAGATGTACCATGACTTGATGTAGCATTAGTGATGGAGCGGTACGAGGAGAGATATTGCAAACTATTTATCTAGGTTCTTTAGTTGCTAGTAGGTGAAGGCCGATCATTTGAGACCTGGTGGTGAGTTTCAAAAATTACCAATTCTAGAGTAGAAGTAGGATTGCATCACCATGGACTTTGTGGCAAGTTTGCCTCGGACTCCTAGAGGTGTTGATAACATTTGGGTCATCATTCAACGACTGACCAAGTCAACACACTTCCTCCCTATTCAATCTTCATTCAACGCCGAGAAGTTAGCCCATTTCTACATTCGTGAAGTGGCTCGTCTTCATGGTGTGCCGGTTTCTATTATATCATATCAAGGTGCTTAGTTCACTTCTAACTTCTGGAAGACTTTTCAGGACGAGTAGGGTTCTCCAGTTGAGCTTACCACAGCCTTTCACCCACAGACTGATAGTCAAAGTGTGGAAGCTTCTTTTTTATGGTGGCTTCGCTATAGAGTGATGAGAAGTTTTCGAGTGCGCGTTGTTAGAGGTAAAATTGCGATAAACCAGACTATTGTACTTCTTTTCGAGTTCTTGATTTTGGCTATATTGATTTGGTGATATCTTGCTCATTTTAGCTCGATTTTGGGTGATTCAAAGTCCCACATGTCAGGAATTATCGATGCTACGTTGTGGAGTGTTCAATGAGTGGGGAATTCTTCGATTTTGGTCAATTTTGAGTTTTACATGCTGCATGTTTTTTTCAATTGATTAAAGTGTGATTTATTTGCATATTGGATTTTTGCTGCGTTTCGAGTCCCTAATTTTGTTCCATTTTGGAACACAAGTTTAGGGTACTGTTTTGTATATTTTGGCAGAGTCAAAACTGGAAAGTCCGGTGTGGGTCCCACGATTCCTCTTTCGACTCCAAAATTTGCACATCTCCATTTGTTTTTATTTTGGTGTCTAAACGACCTTACTAATGTTGTGATCCTATATTTGATTGCATGGCAGCGTTCAAAGACCATTCGAGAGAAAAGCTATGGCAAAGTGATTTGGAGCGCGCGCGATCAGCCTAAAGGTAGGTTACAACTTCCTTTCTATCTAGATTGAGCCTGAATATGTGAACTCATGTTGATTAGTGTAATTGGGGGTGATGACCTAGTATTATTACCTCTCTTCTTAGATACCTTGTTTTAGGTTTGATCGACATTATTTCAGGCATAGTACCTTTCTAGTTAGATGGTTTGGGTTTGTGCATGATATGTGAATTACTTGAATTTACTTGCTTTCTGATGCATGTCCAGGCTTAGCCTAGGATAGACCAATGTTGCCTTAGACTCTCAAACTTTGTTGCTTTGCTTTGTCTCCGACATTGTTTCGGACAGACTAGATCATTGTAGACTAGAATAGCAGACTTGAGTCTGATAGTATGAGCCTTAGTTTAGGCGAATTTATGGCTTATTAGATCTTCTATCCTCTCTCTTCCTATTTTTGCGGTTCTGAGGTGTTACCAGATGTTTATGTTATCGCAATGATTGGAGATTGAGTTGCACTAGGTTGGGAGCCTTCTATTGATACCTTTGGGTGCGGTGTCCCACGATGACTTGACTTGACATGGGATTCTCCTTGGAATTGACACACCCTTGGCACTCTTGCTAGTTAGGTTATAAATTGGTTTGTTGCAGTGATTATTTACGGTTTGAGGCCGTTATTTCCAATTTGAGGCTAAAGTTTTACGATTCGAGGCCATTATTTCTAGCTTGAGACTTATGCCTTGGGTTCGAGGCCTAGATTCTATCACCTTGGGTTCGAGTCCCAGATTCTATCATTTTGGATTTAAGGCCCAACTTCTACCACTTTGGGTTTGAGACCCAAATCCTATCACTGTGGATTCGAGGTGCGGTTGAATTCTTTTAGACTTGGGTTTAAGTATCTTATTTTTGTATTCTTAGCTATTATGTGCACCTTTCAGGCTTATAGGGGCCCGTTCGGGTTATATTTTAACTTGCACACGAGTATACCTTCTAGGCTTATGGGGATCCAGTTAGGTGTAGTTTAGCTATACCTAGATTTACTTTCGGTACGCTTATGTGGTTCTTTTCATATTCTCTTTGACCTCTGTTTTTGTCTAGATTCTATCTTTTCAGATTGTGCTTACCTTTCTTGCTCGGTCGGCCTATGATGCCTACTGAGTACTTTGTTTTGGTACTTATGCTACACTCTGCATCTTTTTGTGATGATGGTCCTAGTACCAGCTACCAGTGGTGATCTTCCGTTCCGTATTTTGTGGCTTGTGGATATCGGACACAAGGGTGAGCACTCGGCGTTCTGGATCAGTATGTCTCATTCTGTACTTATGTTAGCTTGTCTTTTTCCTTTGAGACAGCTTGTTGTGGTCCACTTTTGGGACTTCTATTTATCTCGTTAGATAGATCTGTACTCGTGACTTTCAAGTTCTGGGAGGGTTCCTTTGTATATAGTTTCTGCTTTGCTTCCCGTTTTTGTCTTTGCTTATTATTAGCATTATTTTTTGTTTAGTTCTACCCTTGTACTCTGTCACGACCCGGGCCTACACCCCAGACATAACACGGCGTACAAAGACTCTGAAGAGCCTCATACAAGCCTCATACCATTCATAACATAAGACATAAGAAAATGGTATGGAATTTAAAAACTTTTATCCATACAATCGAAGTCTTTATTTTCAAAAGCAAGCGGAAGTCTAACATTGTCTCATTTACCATCTAATACAATCGAGTATCAAAAAGGGTCACACCCCTTTACAATATAGTCTCAAAAGAGAATGTAAGAAAGAAACTAGAAATGAACAACTCTCGTCCTCGAACCATGAGGACTCACCAACTAGCAAGGAGAGAATCATCCAAGCTTTGAACAATAGAAGTCACCTTAAGATCTGGAACCTACACTTTGTAAAAATGTAGAAGAAATATAGGTTAGCACAAATATGTACTAAGTATGATAGCTATGCAAAAATCATGCTAAAAGGGATATTTTGGTTGAAAACCATGCATTTAACAAGTTTGAGGATCATCATGCACTTTTAGTATAAACACATAAAACATAAGCATATTCATCATATAGGTCATCATAACACATAATAGAACCATTTCTAGGTAACCCTAAGTTATACTTGTGCAATGTATGAATAGAATCCCATAATACCACTCATACTAAGTACCACTTTGAGGTCACCATAATCATACTTACCATTCTTCATTCTCATCTTTAGTCAATACACATAGACAATGAACCTTCATATTTAATAAGTCATGACAAGGAAAGCATCTCATAATAACAATCCAAGTTAAGCATTCATTATTACATTAAGCCTTTAAGTCAACATTCTCATTAGCATCATTATGAGCACATTCATTTCATTAGACATTATAACATTTAAAGAACACGCCATGACTACTCTCAAAGCCTACTTGTTCAATGCATGGATGAAGTCCCATACCCCCCACCCACACTAAGTAGTGCATTCTTGAGAAGCCACAGTTCAATATCATTCATTATGGGGGTAAGCCTTAACCGACATAGACCATGTGAGCAAATCATGGAGTCTCGGTGTTACCCACACCGAATAAGGGATTCCTACTTGCCTAAGGTAGGACCATTAACATTTAGCTTAGGTGGATCCACTAGCTATAACCTATGTGGGCACATAGTTATGGGATAGGGAGATTGCTACTAGATATCCCGCCTCAACTCAGGGATGAGCATCCATCTCAATCCATATCCACTCGGTGCTTAGCATTATTCCCCACGGAGTACTTAACATTCATTACTTTAGTTCGTTACTATGGGATAAGAGATTGTGACTAGATACCCCGCCTCAACTCATGGATGGGCATCCATCTCAACCCAACATTCATTCATTAGATAGCTCATAGATTCAAAGGTGAGAATAGCCTTTCAACTAAGAATCCCCATATTGTGAGAAAGACCTTTCACAACATGTAATTATCATTCATAAGTGTACAATTGAGAATAGACTTTCAACCAACACATCATCATTAACATAACCATAGAAAACTTCATTCATACTTCATTCATGAATGTGTGTATAGTGAATAGCCTTTCATTCAACACAACGAGATCATCATAGTCATAATAATTCATGCATAATAATGTGTAAAGGTATAGGGGAGAATGACTTTTCCATCAATACCACAATTACACCATAATCATAGAATCTTCATTCTAAACATAAACCTTGAAGCACATGCATAATTCTCATATTCATGTACAATTCTCATAATTTACCCTTTAAGAATCATGAATTATATATGGGTAATAACATAATTCAATCAATTTAATTAATTCATACAAGACCCATTTACATGCTTCTAAAATCAATTAACCCACATTAAGATCACAATTTAGCAATATAGGGGATCCATGTGTTCTTGGGGAGTTTCACCAAAATTCAACCATAAATCATCAATTCAATCATAACCCAACATAATTCAACCTTTGGAATCATTTTTAAAAAGAACCCATGTCACTCGAACAAAACCCTATCTTTGGGGAAAATTGTATGTTTTGAGATCATGTTTTGAAGGGGCTCTGTGGGTGGAATCTACCCATAGATGAAAACTACCATACCTTGATGATGAATCTTGAAAGAATTTTATGAAAAACCCTTGATTTCTTCAAGCCCAAGCCTCAAATTTACTCTTCTTCTTCATGGGTTTTCAGAGAGAGAAATATTATGAGGAAGATGAACTTTTGATTTTGATTTGGGTCTTTGAAAAAGTGATTTAGTTTTGGGTGTTTAAAGACTTAAAATACCTTATATTCTTATTTAAAAATAATATAAAATATACCCATTTATAATTGGATTTAAAAATAAAATTTCTAAATTTACCCATTTGCCCCCCACCCTCCCATGTGGATTGCCTTAAAAAAAACTAAGGCAAGTACCAAGGGAGCTTTCACGGGCAATGCAGTGTTCCACGTGTCGTGGACCCTCCCTTGGACTTGTGCCTTTGGCTTTTGAAGCTAAGGCATTTGTCCACGAGGGTCTCCACGTGTAGTGGAAGCTTCCACCAGCCGTGGACCCTAGCGTGAACATGCATACTGCCTCACGCGACTAAGGCATTACCATGAGAGGCGCTCCATGGGCCGTGAAGTCCTTCACGCCTCGTGGACCCTCAGGCCTCAAGTGAACTGCCTCAATGCCTAAAAATGGCTAAGGCATCTGTCACGGAGGGTCTTCACGGGTAGTGGAGTCTTCCACGCCTCGTGAACCCTCACGTGGACTGCCTTCCTTGCCTCAAAATGGCTAAGGGAAAGTTCACGAAGGCTTCTAAGGGCAGTGAAGGCTTTCAAGTGCCTTGAAGCCTCACTTGAACAATGCATTTTGCCCATACGGCTAAGGCAAAGTTCAAGAGTGCTTGTAAGGGCAGTGATGCCTTTCACCTTCCTTGAACCCTCACTTGAACTTATACTTAGTCCAAAAAAAAAATTAGGCTATTCTATAATTCTAAATCATGCATAAAATTTTAAGACTCAAACATTAGGCTCCAGTTTCACCTATTAATTTTTCGGGTGTTAGATACTCACTACATCTTGTCATGGGTATGGGTCGGCTTACCTACTGGTGGATTTTAGTAGGTGCTATCATGATTCGAGAAGTCGGGCGTGACATATTCGGTGCTCGATACTACTACCAAAACAAACCATATGAAGTTTGCTAAATCACCCTTTACAGAGAAAGGGAATATTTCTTTACTGTACTTTCACTTTTCTTTACTGAAGTACTATTCAGAAGAAAATCAATTATACTCTTTCTCTTTTTCACTGACAAATAGTACATATGAAATCATTTCATTCTTTCTTTGAAAAAATCTTTTCAAAACATACATTTAAACGTATATTTATATAAGGACTTACCTATCAAGTACGAAATTAATGTTTAAGAAATTTCATATAATAATCTCTATAAACATAACTTTTACAAACAAGTAGGATTCATGTGATATGAAACATGAACAACAATTTAGAATTCAATATGCATAATAGAAATCAAAATCTCAATGATTAAGGAATTGGAATTCAGAATAAGAAACACAACTAAATTCGGATTTCAAGATACTAGGGATAAAACTCTGAACATAATCTTTTAATGGATGAACTTAGATGTAGGGCGTGAGGACGAACTTAGTCCATCACTATGACTAGCCTTACATACCTGGAAGAACAAAATTCTTGAAGAAACATGAAGGAAAATCTTATAAGATGAACCCTAGACTTAGCTAGCATTTGGCCATAGATTTCTAAATATTCTTAGCAAATATTATTTGGGTGAAAATTTGGGTGGAATTTCACCATGTGTTTGGCCATAGTATTTGGGAAATATATTTCACTTTTTTAGAAAATATGATTTATACCCATAAGTTTTAAAAATGATCAAAACTAACCATAAGTTTGTATTATAAGTCAATTGGATCTTCGTTGCAACAAATAACAAGTAGTGTCCGAGCAATGTGGTAGTTTGGAGTGAGTGCAACAAGCATCATTCCATATATCGTGAAGTAGACAAAGCACATGACTTTGTTACCCTGAGCCGATTGTTCATCATTTTCATCAATAACCATATCATCACTTTCATATTCACTGAATATTTCATCACTACTTTGGTGTTCACATAAAAAATTATGTAATACAACGCAAACAACTACTATAGAGAGTGTTTTTGTAAAAGATAGAAGTTTGGTGTAAAATTCAATTTTCAAAAGATCCCAAATAATGAGATTTGGCCCAAAAACTAGAAAAAACTAGTATTTGGGAATTTGGGATATTTGCCAAATAATGACAAATTGTATGGACAAACACTATTTGCCAAATTTCCCCCCAAATATTATTTGGGAAATCTATGGCCAAACGGGCCCTTAGTGTTTCTTGAAGTTCTTGAGCTTAGGAATTTAGGAGTGAATGAGAGGGTTTGATTATGAAAACTGCTTTTCTACATGTTTAGGGTAATTCAGATGACTCCCTAAAGGTTTTTAGGATAAAAATATCCTTAAAAATAAATAAAAAGAGCAAGAAGTCGGGATTTTATTTCAGCGGACAGTGAGGTCTGTATTCACTCTGTAACGCGGAGTTGCTGCTACGTTAGATTATCTCTAGTAAATCAGTCATAACCTTTTATTCAGAAGTCGGATTGAGGTAAACTTGGTGGCGTTGGAAAGAGGATGCATATACCTTTAATTTGATAGGTTATGAGCCACCTAATTCATTATATTCATAGAGATATGATCATTTGAAGTTGACCTATGTAGAATTTTATGTCAAAACTTAACCGGTAAGGAAGCTTTCAACTCAACTTTGTGCTAGGGGGTTCTTCTGAACTCAATTCATTTCAACACTAAAGAATTGACCTTTACACGTATGAGCAATTTAAGAATCACTCGATACAATTTTACATGTAAATAAAGAATGATTCAGCCTTAGCTTAGAAATTTTCGGGGTGTTACAATATGTGTCCTCCATAACCTCCTTTGAACTAAACCAATCAGATTGTTGTAGTGGATAATAGTTCACCTCAACAACATCAAGAACAGTAAAAGACAGAACTTACATACCATTATTGATCTGTTGCTAATGGGAAGATGTACTAACAATGATAAGTACATAAGTTGTTAGGCTTATTATCTTTTTGTGAAGAGACGCTGTGGAAAGTATATGAAGAAACTAAAATTGCATTCACATCAAATTTTAGCATTCGAATTTGAGTCTTAAAATATTTAAAATTGAAAATTTGTTGTGAATAAACAAGGAAGTGGTGATGAAAATTCTTGTTATTGAACACGTAAATATAATCTACCTTAATCGTGGATACTTAAAATATGTAATTTTGCTTTTATTTGTTATGGTGAAAGTTAAATCCATATATATATATATATATATATATATATATATATGAATTAATATCTCGTAAGGTCACTCAACATTAAGAATTTATCTAATAAAGTCATTAAACTTTGTTTTGTATCAATAAAATCACTCAACTTAAATATTTGTATCAATAAAATCACTCATTTAAACTTATTATTTTTATATCATGTAACAAGAACTCCATAAATAAATAAAAATTTAAAAGAACTCATCAAGATATTTTTAAGAACAAAATTAATTAGTGAAAATTATATTATAATATTACTATATATTTAAAATTTAAAATATATTACAATGGATTTTTTCTAAAAATGAAAAAAGAACCGTAGAAAGTTGTGATCACAATAATTGTAGGATGTATCATTGTCATACAGAAAAAAAAAATCTATAGTTATTGGCTTAATAACTGTGATATTAATTTGTTTGCAGTCACTGGCTATAAAAATCTGACGTCTTACAAAAAAAAATTGTCGCAATCATTAAGCCAATGATAAAATCATACTTAATATTTATTGTTAGAAAATAATGCTCATCGTCATACATTTTAAATTTTAAATACATAATAAGTTTAGTTGAATGATTTTATTGATACAAAGGATTAAAATGAGTGATTTTATTAATACAAAATAAAGTTTAATGGTTTTACTAGATAAATTCTCAAAATTGAATAATATATATATATATATATATATATATATATATATATATATACTAGTTTTTTGACACGTGTGTTGCACGTGATTACTAATTCCAAAAATATATGTTATAGTAAATACTATTGTTTATTTAAGCAAAGATTTGAATAATAAACTTAGTACAAAATAATATTACAGATTCTTTTGTGAATGTTCAATGTGGATCATCATATATATCTCTTATTCATGCGAACATATGAAGATGGTCAATGAAAATTTTTAATAGTTAAATGTAATAATGTTTATATTTATTTTAATTTGATGAGGTTCAATCATGTAATTAGTTGTATCTCACTAATATTACCTTGTAGACGATATTTGTTGTGTATGTAAAAATTAAACTAATACAAATTTCAACTGGTGTTATTAAAAGTCATATGAACTTTTCTTCGTCTAAAATACTGAAATATTAATTAAGAAATAGTAAATAAGTAAAACAAAAGGACAATGTTTATATAGTATCAACTATTTTGAAGAAAACTTTCCGACAATCTAAATCACATAAGTGGAATTGATTGAAAAAAAAAGTCATTCTTTTGTCTTGAGCATAAAAAAAACAAATCGTGACAATTCTCTAAATTTTGGAAAAAGATAGTTAGAAGCATATATCTATATCACAAGAGAAATTGTTAACAAAAACAAATAAATTTAGACTACATCATGTTAACTTCATATATTGGAACATTACATACTAATGTATATATTAAGAAAAAAATAATTATGATATCATCAAAATTATTTTCCTAAAGTACTTGAGGTTATAGAATATACCTTCTTAAGATAGAACGATTTACTTCACCAAAATAGTGGTACCTCATATTCCGCTAAACTTTTAACTCACTCAATGACAATAAATCACACAAAAAAATTAAAATACAAGAAGAACAAGAGTAGAAGATTAAAAACAATTGTGGTTGAAAAATGAGAGGAAGCCCCTCTATTTATAGTTAACAAAGGGTAGTATGAACTAATGCGTTTGTGTCTTATCTGAAAAGTCATGTCCTTTCCGAGAAATCACAACCCTTTGAAAAAGTCACAACTTATTGAAAAAGTCACAACTCTTGGGAAAAGTGACAACTCATCGAAAAATCACAACCCTTTGAGAAAAGTCACAACTTATTGAAAAAGTCACAACTCATCGAAAAAATCACAACCTAAGTTAGAGATATTGTAGTAATTTAACATTCAAGTTAGTAGTTCATGCTTTTAAGGTAATATATATTATACACACTAGTTTCTGGAAACGTACATTGTATGTTTGTCCCATACGAATATATACATTTAAGTTACAAATCATAAATGAATTAATTTTCATATATAAATAGGAGGTGGTTTATGAAGTAACTATATAGTATGGATGACAATTTTTAAAAAGGAACATATTATATGATGTGATTAAGCATATGTTTTTCTATACAAATAAAATATGTATCTTTATAAAATTATAATCTCCTTTTTATAATTACATATAAGAAGTTGTAGTTGGGAATGAAATTTAATTTTTTATAAGTAGTATAGATATTTAAACGACATGTATCTTCTTATGATGGCTAGTAAATCATTATGAATTTTATGAAATATATCTACAAGGAAATATATGACAGTATCATGATTGGTTCAGTCATAATAAAATCACTTTATAAGTAAATAAGAAGAACACTCTCAAATTCATGTTCCATATTACATAAAATTTGCTAAAAAATTAATAAATGCTAAAACTTATTTTTCTGCACAAAATACCTAAAGCAATAAGTTTTAAAATTTCATAAAAAAAGAAAATTTTAGTTACACAATATAACGAAGATGCAAAATGTATCATTAATATTTAATATTGCGTCTTTTCTTCAATTCTTCCTCTTCCGAATTGAGAGTATGTAATTACGAATCACATTTGAATTGATTTTCATTTCATATATAAATAAGAGATGGTTTATGAAGTAATTATAGTAAGAATGATAATTTTTAAAAAGGAACATCACATTCACAAAGTATCAACTATTCAATCACTATAGTCCTACCCAACCCAACTTATTGTAAAGATTAAAAATCTTAAATCTTTAAAAAAATAAAATTACATCACAAGCATGTAGATGAATGTCATCTTACACATAAAATTGTTCTTTCTTCTATACAATCGATTACCCAAGAAAGAATTGATACATCGATTTGTGTACCGTCCTTCAATTGAAAATAAATAAATAAATAAAAACTAAATGATGTACCATTTTGAAGAATTCATTAAATACACCAAAATACTCTAAGAAACCTTCAAGTTATTGCAATTCCAGCCAAAAACACCAATATAAACATAAGAGAAAACAGCTGATATAAAAGACCGAACAAAAATATCTTTCATTATCAAAGAAGAATCAATTTAAGATGAATAAACTTAGTAGAAATATGACCATCTAAAAACATGTGACTCTTTATAGATGAAACTTGTACATATTGTTTTTTTAATTAATGACACATCTTCAAATTCTTTACTTCAACATTAAACAATAGTCTATTTAGAAGGGAAAATGTATCTATTTTAGAAGAAAAATGTCGGTTACATTGTTTTATCAATCATAACTTTTCAAATTCTTCCGTTGTAAGATTTATGATTATGATTAAAAGCAATATCAATGTACTCATTTATCAAGAGAATAATAATTTAATTATTAAAGGGCTTAAGGACTTCAAACTCTACCATTATGTATATTAAGATATTTGTATTTAATTAAATAATTAATCAAATTTTAATTTAGTAGAAGGGCAAAATGGTAATTCAATCTTTCACTTTGGAGTTTCCCACTTATAATAATATATGATATGATATGAGAGTGCATAATGAAATGGGTAAAAGGAATGTAGCTTTGGAGACTTAACATTTCAAATAACGTTGAAATGGATAATGTGTGCTACTTATATAGGAAGAGTTGTACTACAAGAACTCTAAACCATCCTTAAAACAGTAAAAGTTGATAGGTCTTAAGCTAAATTATAGTAGAAACATAGAAGTAAAACATAATATCTAGGATGAAATAAGAAAAATTAAATATCTAAATTATCTCAATCTTTGGATAAGAATATGAGACTTGTAAATTTTCCCCAGTTACCGTTTTGAGTGAGTAAAAACTTGGGATGTAGCTAGTCACTGCATATCCACCATACACTTTGACCTTTGTAAACTTCTTTTCTTTTGAGCTGTAAGAAACTAGTTGCATATCATGATACCTTTGCATCAATATTTCTCCATCTTTCCAAATTAAGATTTGTATAAATATATCATAACGGATATTTGTTGAATACTATCCTCGGAAATGAAATCTCTAGTCCAACATTCAGCTATTTCATATTATTTCATCCACGATATATCAATATACTGAATATGACCATTATTACATTTGCAATCCATGATTGTCACTTTCCTTGAACAAAATTGTCTGCCGCTAGTTTTGAGAGTTTTGGTCTGATGAATTGGCTGGACTTTCATATATAGTGTGCTCCATGATTTTGGAAATTTATCACAAGCTAAAATGACTATAGAGGGTACTTCGAATTCCAACTTCCACAAGTTACCAGACAAACACAATAATTGAAAGTAATTGTTAAAGTCTAACTAGTCGTTAACTAATTAATGTTAGATTTTTTCCCCCTGATATTATTTCTTACACCTACTTAGTATTAAGTAATTAATGAAATTCTAACTAGCCATTAGCTAGGTTCACTCCAATGATTAGCTAACGGCTAGTTAAAATTTCATTAGTTACTATATACTAAGTAGGGATAAGAAAAATATTAGGAAAAAAATCTAATACTTTCTCCGTTTCAAAAAGAATGACCCTATTTCCTTTTTAGTCTGTTTCAAAAAAATTTTGGCAACATTTTAACTTTAACTTTCCACGTGACATGTTTAAGGCCACAAGATTAAACGACAATTTTGTACATTTGACATAACTTTAATTTAGGACTACAAGATTCAAAAGTCTTCTTTATTTTCTTAAACTCCGTGCCAAGTCAAACTAGGCCACTCTTTTTGAAACGGAGGGAGTATTAGTTAAAGGCTAGTTGATCAAATACCCTATTTAATTCCCATTTGCGCATTTTCTTTATCTAAAAAATTTATCCTGTTTCAGAATTTCGCTTCATCTAGTAGTAGTAACAAAACAAAATAGAGGAAAGTGGTAAACAAATGTTATACGCTATCACCTGGTGTAATTTTCCCTAAAATTTATTTCTGCGAGAGCATATCTCTGATATATTTTTTTGGAGCAAAAGAGTATCCTTGAAATTACTTTGGGATGGAGCAATTTCGGGTATTTACTTTCAATTTGGATACGTTACGGCTTAGGGGTGTGCATTATTTGGATTAAACCGAAAAATCAAACCGAATTCTAATTTGGATTGGTTTTTTGGATTTTTGTTTTGGTTTTGGATTTATAATTTACTTTGTTTGGTTTTTTGGTTTGGTTTTGGATTTAGAAAAATAAAAACCAAAAAACCAAAAAAACCGAATTATATATATATATATATATTATATAAGTTGAAATTAACCACTTTTGTCCCTTTTTAGTTATTTTCATTATGATTTAGTTTTTTTTTAATGTTTGGACATCTATAATAGATATACTTTTAAGTATTGTGTTTTATGTTTTACTTGTGATTTATATTAAAAAGTAAATTTAGGAAATTCAGTATTATAAATATAACTATGTTATGTTTCTAATTATAGACATAACCGATTAACCGAACTGAAAAAACCCAAACCAAAAAGAGAAAAACCAAACCGAACCAAATTTATTTTGGTTTGGATTGGATTACACTTCTTCAAAACCAAAAACCAAAAAACTCAAACCGAATAGTATAAAACCAAACCAAAAAACTGAATGCACACCCCTTACGTTACGCCTGTGTTGTTTTCTAATATATATTTGCTACATATGAACACTCTACATATACGTGTGGCAACTCTTATAGAAAACACAATTGGAGTAATAAAAGTCCAAAAAAGTGGGCACAAAATGTATATAGTTGACTAGTAGGATGATAAACAATCTCTATTGACAGACAAAGACCCAAGTATGACATATTTATATAATGAATTAATGAATACTTAACTCTGTTTGTTACATCATCAATAATTGTACTGAAACACCTATATTACCAAGAAATAACTAAGGGCCTCTTTGGAAAATAAACTTGATAATTATGTTTGGTATAATTAAGTGTAATTATATTATCTAACATATTTCTATGACCGCGTAATTATTTGATCAGTAGGTAATTGAGTGAAACTGACAGGGGTAATTATACTCTCCAATTCTCAGGAAGGGGCTGTGAATTGTTTGTAATTACATGATGTAATTACAAGCTGATTACTTTTAAATTATTCTTTATATTTCTATTTTCATTTTTTCATTTTTTTTATTTCTATTATTTTAATTTTTTTTATTTCTATTATTCTAAAAATTCTAAAAAGTTTATTTTTATTTTATATTATTTATATTTCATTTCTTTCTCATTCTCAACCTTTACTTCATGTGATTTCATGTTTTTTCATATTATCTATTTTTATGCCATGTTTATTTTTTTTTATCCATAATTTTGTTAGTATTCTAATTTTTAAATTAAAGTAGAATTCATTGTTGAGTAATGTTATAGACTTGCAAGTCATTTATTTTTTAGTTAGACTTGATAAATTATCTTTTTGTCAAATATTTCAATAAATATTGACATTTTATTTATAATATTAATCTTTTTGTCAAACATGTTTTTCATCATGTTCATAGAAATCTTGTACTTTTCGTTTTTTATGATTAATTCAATTGAAATATACTTATTTGAAAAATATAAATCTATTATTTTTTCATAATATTAATTAAGAACATATGTTTATTAATTAATATATTTTCAAAAGACAATACATATATTAAATATTTAATTTAATATCATTTGTAAAATTTATTATTTGTCTAATATAAATTTAAATAAATAACTTTTATTTTTAAAATTTAATATAATTTTTTGATTGCAATTGTACATTCAAAATAGTACACCAATTTTAATTATCAAGTGTTTTTCCAAACAGATCCTAAATATTTCTTCAATTTGACCAACCACCCTATTATCTTTTGGAATTTGAAAATCCTGTAATAATTTAATGGCATAAAGCTCAATGCAGAAGGTACGACCTATTAACTCCTAAGAAAGAATTAAGATTTCTTAAATTAGACCAGCCCGCCTTATTATTTTTTGAAACTTCCAAATTCCAAAATATTTTAATGTCATAGACCCCAATGCACAATGTACAACATTCCAAAGCCACAATAAACACTAATTATACAATAATTCTACATTGCCTCATCAAATTTTGTTTTTTTCGTTTTACTCGGTGTTCAGAATTCAAATTGTAGCTTGACTAAATTTGAATTCACAGTACGAAATCCATTTGAAGATGACGCATCCAACAAGAATTTTTTCATATTTAATGATTAAATTCGAAAGCTCTAATTAAATATAACTCTAGTTAAAATGAAATAGTTGTATCAATACCCCACAACCCAACCTTGGTCTCATCAAAATTTGTTAGTATATCCCGTTAATATATCTTGTTCATTTTTTCAGTCAAAGAACGAAGATTCTAAAAAGTTTGATAATTCCAATTATATAAAACAATCCTCTTTTTTTAATCCCTCAACTTGACTTGATTATGTCTTTGTCATCGTCTCCTTCCTAGCAGGTAGCAGGGGCTTGCTTGCTTGCCTCTTCATTCCCAAATCCATAAACCCACTGCTAATTGTCAAAATTCCCATTTGAACAAGAAGAAAAAATTTGTTAGAAAAATGGGTAATGAGTGCACTAAACCCAAGAACCAGAGCCGACGTGGTCCTCCATCTCCGGCGAAACCAGAAAATGATGTGGTTTCACCAGATCTAAGCTCATATCAATCAGCATGTGAAGAAGATCCAGAACTTGGACGGTTTGATTCTGCTCTTCAAGCAAGAACATCTTTAGCTCTCAATTCTATAGCTGTTAGCTCCGACTATAATTCCCTTTCTCTTGAGTCTTTACGTGATATTACTTTATGCTTCCTAGATATGAACCAAGGTGTTGTCAATTTCATTCTTGAAAGCAAAAAAGATATATGGAAAGACCCAGATATATTTGATCTTGTTAAGGATTATCTTGACAGTAGTATTCACATTATGAACTTCTGTTCTTCTCTTGATGACTCTCTTGAACGTGCTCGTAATAGTCAGTCTATAATTCAAGTAGCACTTACAAAGTTTGAGAATGAGATCAATGGAAATCAAGGGGATTCAGAGCTTCTATTTACAGAAACTTTACAACAATTGAAGAGTTTTAAGGCTGCTGGTGACCCTTTTACTGCTAAGTTTTTCTCATCATTTCACTCAGTTTATACGCACCAAAATGCTCTGTTGACCAAACTGAACTCCAAAATGAGTAAACTTGATAAGAAGTTGAGCAGAGTCAAGACTTGGAAGAGAGTGTCCAATATAATTTTTGCTACTGTGTTTGTTTCTGCTATAATTTGCTCAATTGTTGCTGCAGCTGTCACAGCACCACCAATGGTGACAGCATTAGCAGCTGC
>JAJOOR010011649.1:0-27326 GCA_036250505.1 Solanum acaule | reverse complement strand
CACCTTGGTTTTGCAGATTCTTGAATGTATTCATCATGTATCGGCTATTGTTTTCGACTTTTTTAATCTATTACGATTTGAGTAAGAATTGAAAGAAGGAAATTTGAATTGTTTGAAGCCAAACGAATTTGGAATAGAATTGAGAGAAGAAAAATTGAATTTTGAATTGAAGGTGGGCGGATTTGGAAGAGAATTGAGAGAAGAAAATTTAAATTTTGATTTGAATTTGTTAAGATTTGGAAGAGATTGAAATCAATTAGATTAGTGTGATTTGGGGAACTCACAATCAATTTTATATTCTCTTTCCTTTAAAAGTGTAACTGAATTTGTTTTAATGTATCAAATTTAAATTTTAATGTATCCAAATAACATTGATTTTAAGGGATTTTTGTAAATTGAAAAAGAGTAGGGATGGATTGTAATTTAGATCCTTACACTATGGGATTTATGTAAGTTAAAAGTTTAATTAACTTATCTTAATTTTGTAAGCTGGCAATAATTTAGAATTTAGATAACTATTTATAATAAGATGGACAATTAATAAAAGATAAAAAAAAAGTATTAAATGTGAAAATTTAAATTTCATCAGTTATTCTTAGAGATTAAACATTAATTTTTTCATATTAAAATTATGAAAGGTTAAACTTCATAAATTAATTTTGATATTTCCCTGAGAAATGATTGAACTCCATGAAATAATAATTTAGATTGCAATAGATTGAGTTCAATTAATTCAGGATTTCTCATTTGATGTTTATGTTTCTGATTAGCGATTAGCTATAAGTGATAAACTCTAGGTCAGATTGAGCATTTTGAGAACTAAATTATCTTATATATTCTAGAATAACTTTAGTATTCGAATTGAATATCATATTTATTTCATTGATCACAATAGGCTATACCTTTAAATAATTTATAGCATTTCCATTAAAACTCCTTATATCAATAAAATTAATTCTAGATAAAAACGTTATAGCAACGACGTATTTAGTACTATATTTTTACAAATGAAATCTAGAAAAAAACATTGTGAATTTAATTTAATTACTTTTAGATATATAATTTATTCTCTACTCTTTTTTTTTTTTTTTAAGAAAAGTAGTCATGCCCTTTAACAGAGCATTTCAGAGAATAAAAAATTTATTCCAAAATTGACTGACATGAGACCCGTTTAAATTAATACTTAATACTCCTAAGTTTTTTTTTAATGATAAAAGTATATATACTTTGAAAGTAAAATCAAGCTTGGCCTTTGCCCTTAATTAACGTTTAACTTCTAATCTTTTTCATGTTAAAGAAAACATTAGCTTATTTTCTAATAATAATAAGAAAACTTTCCACCCATTACAACTCATAAATGAGAGAAAAGCTAAATGGATTTTTACACATTCGAGAAGCGAAAACATACTCCCTCCGTCCCTATTTAGTTGTCCACTTTAGAAATGGCACACAGATTAAGACAATAATAATTAACGTAGTGAAGTTACAATTTTACCCTTATAGTAAGTTCATAAATTTATTTACTTTATTTATGATAACTTTATTTAAATAAGGGTATAATAAGGAAAAAAATTGTTGTCCTTTCTTGATTTGTCAAAATGAATAACTAAATAAAGACAACTAAAAAAGGAAATATGGACAACTAAATAGGGACGGAGAGTATATAGCAGACACAAAATAATACTCAAATACTACTCTATATACTATGGTATTAGACGTAGTAACATGATTTAAGAACCGGTAGTAGCTGTTCCATAAAGACTAAACATGTTGTTATTAATTTAGTATCGTAACATGTAATCATTAATCTCTAATCTACGCAAACAGTGGCGGGCATCTTATATTAATGGAATCAAGGGGACAATCCTATTAATTAGTAGTAAGTATTTTATTATTGTTTCCCCATGCATATGCAAATTATGCAGGATTCTCTATCAACACTCAAATTTAATTATTTGCTATAATTGCTCATAAAATTGTTTCTTCTATTACACTTCCTCTGTCCCTAATTACTTGTCCACTTTTGAGTTTTGAATTGACACACCTATTAAGAAAATAATTATTGACATAATGAGTTTATCATTTTACCCTTATTAATTATGAAGCGTATGAATTAAAAATTTAATATTTTCAAAAGGTTCTACCTTTTTCAAAGTAATTAATTAAGGGTATAATAGGATTTTTTTTTTGTCCTTTCTTGATTTGTCCAAATGGACAAGTGATTAAAGACAACTATAAAAGGAAAAGTGGACAAGTAAATAGGGACAGAAGGAGTATCATAATTGAAAGTAAATGAAATTTACTAACTTTAATTCACAAAATGATCAAGGTGACTTTACTATTATAAGGATATCTTCCATCCATAACATCAAATTTTACTCTAAAATAGTGTCAATACCATTTTAGTTGTTTTACACTAACTTTTAAAAAGGTCAATGATCTAACAATATAGTATTGTGTAATCAACAATTTTTAAAATTATTTTTACCAATATAGTTAAGAGTCCGGAGCCAAAAGGGTAATTTTTTTCCTTTAAAAAATCAAAACGGCACATCAAAAAAAAATTTAACCAAAGGGCAAAATCGCTCCATCAGGAGCGATTTTCTTTTGACAAAAGTTGACGCCGTTCCGTTAAAAGAAATGAAAATCGCTCCCTTTAAAAAAAAACTAATATTTTTTTCTTTAAAATCGCAGCGATTTTTTTAAGGAATTATAAATAAATAAATCGCTTTCCTGGCAGCGATTTTACGAAAAAAAATTTTAAAAAAATCGTGCAGCATTTTAATAAAAATAAAATAAAATTGAAGTTAAATCGCTTTTGTAGCAGGGATTTTGGCTAAGAATTTTTTTAAAAAGTTTTTTATTTTAAATCGCTACACTTTCAGCGGATTTTGGTTAAGAATTTAATAGCACATTTTTATTGTATACATACATGATACATGAACCAATCAAGAATTGATAAGTATAATGCATTTTTCGACTTTCTTCCTCACAATCGAGTCATTTAACAAAAATATTTTAGGGACTTGGCAGCGATTTTCAAAAAAAATAATATTTTTATTAGTCGAAAAACGCTGCCCTTGCAGCGATATAAATAAAAAAAAAATTTTGGACAAAATTGCTGCTAGGGCAATGATTTTATTTTTAATGGAGTAACGTTAATATTGTGTCGGAGGAAAATCGTTTCATTAGGAGCGATTTTGCCCTTTTGGTTTAATTTTTTTTTATGTGCCCAAGTAATTTCATGTGACGGAAATACTTTTATAACAGTACTTATTATAGTAAGTAAAGGTTGGTGACTATATGATTAAAAAATATTTTTATTACATTTTTATTTATTATCATAAATAAATATAGTGATCATACATGAAATAAAATTATAACTACGTGCTATGTTTTTCCGCGGCTATAGAGAAAACTTCGATACGTAAGAAATGGGAAGATTTCGTAAAGGGTCGAAGAACAACTTTACCTTAAAATGGATATCATTCCATTTCATTTTCCTTTTTCTTTATCTGAACCTGATAATTTTAGCTAAATAGATTTTATATATTTCGATGATAATAATAAATAAGTTTGATAAAATTATATATATCGATGAGTTCTCCAATTTTATACTATATAGATTGATGCTCAAAATCTGTTGTAAGTGTGTGATATATGTATAATATATATTTTTTTTAATTGAGGGTGGAGGAAAGGAAAATGGAGAAGGAGATTACAATGTAGAAAATTAAACCTTCACAATAAGATAAAA
Organism: Solanum acaule; assembly: GCA_036250505.1. Classification (NCBI taxonomy): domain Eukaryota; kingdom Viridiplantae; phylum Streptophyta; class Magnoliopsida; order Solanales; family Solanaceae; genus Solanum; species Solanum acaule. Next base: position 23,569 of record JAJOOR010011649.1, on the reverse strand, counting down.
TTCATGTAACCAATTAATTAAATTACTAAGATTCTCGCGTGAGAGGTTTATTGTCATGAAAACAACTAAAGAAAAAGAGTGATGGAGTATAGTGCGGCCGATAAGAATAGGTGTGGATGAGAGCTTAAGGCTTAAAGACAACTTTATTATTAATGGTCTCTTTATGTTAAAAAAGTTGTAGTACTTTAATTGCTTATATGTTAAGGTGAAGAGAATGTGGAGCACGAATTGATATATGGGAGACACCTTTTGACCAAAGAATCTTTTTAATATATCGACATTTCTTGATTTACGTGCCCACCTTTGATATTTATAAATATTTTATTGAAAAATGTTAAAGGAAAGATCAATTTAAACGTTTTAAATAATCTTAATGAAAAAAAAGTGAAGTGAATATAAAGTTTAATAGCTTGGTGATCTATTAATCTTTTTACACACTTTGGGTGGTCACTAAACGCAGCTGTATTAGCCTTTAGCAAAAACATGAAGGAGATGTTACACATTTAGTGCTCCATCAAATATATATGGAATATTATATATCTGTCGATTATTTTTTTGATTGGTGACTATACAACGTAAAATAGAATTTTAGAAGTAAATGTTATGTAAACTCCGCGTACGAGCATATATAATTCATAAACAATGCTCTACATATTCTCTATATCTACTTGGGATATTACTATTGTTATTGTTATTAATTGGAATACTTTTAAATGAAAAAGACAAATACAATAAAGGTGACAGAGGATGAGAATTAAAACCATGCACGTATTCTTTTGCAAGATTTGGGAGTTGGGAGAGGAAGAAAAATAGGAACCCTATTCGTTTCGTAAAATTAGTTTAAGTAAATCAAAAGAGAGAGATTTATTGTTTTTTTCCCGATATTATCCTTATTATATTAAGTAATAATCAAATTAATATTTTCAAAACACAATGAATAATGCTAATTTAATAAAACATACCCCTTATTAAATAGGTTTTTAAAAGGGGAAAGTGTTAAGCAGGGGTGTACATAGGTTGGTTTGGTTTGTTTTTTCAATAAAATAAATCAAAATCAATTATGTCAGTTTATTAAATCTAAAAACCAAATCAAACTATATAAAGTTAGGTTTTTCGATTTCAGATTTAGTCTATTTTTTGTTTTTTTTTTACAACTATAAGGTGATTAAAAAAGAGATCAAATATATTTTCACTTACTTGTGTGATAACCTAAATTTTAAAAACGTTAAATGAAAATATTTAAGATTAAAGGCTATTGTTAAATTGAATGCAAGACAAAATATTTACAAAGTAAATTGTTAACTTCGAAACTGAAAAACTATAACTTCAGATCTGCCCCTCTTCATTCTCTACAGGGTTCCAAACCTTTCTTCAACATAGGTGACAACGAGCCAGGCCGAGATGGAAGAGATCAAACACGGGAATAATAAGCAAGCTCACCTTCCTTTTTGATCATTTTGATGGAGGGGGATGAAGAAAGTGGACAATACAGACTCGCATTTCTCATCGAACAAATACAGGAAAAGAATCATATTGAAAACGTCCTAACCCAACCCCTTCCTTCATAGAGCCCATGTATTGTAAGTGATCCGAACCTACAAAATAAAATATTTACAAAAGTTTACAAGCCCAAATTTGAAATAATGTATCTAAACATTAAAATTATAAACTAATTAAAAATGTATTAACAAAGTAGATTTTAATTAATATTTTTTATCTATAAAATAAAATTATATATGAGAAAAGACATAAAGTCACCACTGAAGTTGTCCCGAATTTTTAAAAAGACACCTTAACTTTGCGGGCGTCCTATTACCCCACAAAGTATTGAATATCTTTGTAAAAGGACCATTTTGACTCATTTTCTCACTATGTTTGTGACCACACACATGACACGCGTGAAGGTCCTTTTTTGCTGTCAAAAACCAATTGAAAAGTGCCACATTTCAATTATTTTCTTTATTAATTATTTACCTAATCATTTTTTATTTTATTTTAGTTAAAACAGGACCAAAGGTCCACTTTATTTCAACTGGAAACAGGACCAATTTGACTTATTTTGAAAAAGTTCCATAAAAATCCATGTATTAATTTTTTTTACCTTTATTAGGAATAGTTTTTATTTTTTCAAATCTTTTTTCTTATCTTCCCTACTATCATTAGCTTATACATATTTCTTGGGGCATCCATGTCTTTCTTCATTTTTTTTCCTTTTTTTCTTTTTCGTTTTATGGTCATTGTTTTTTTTAAAAAAAACTACTATTGTTGTGTTCATTCTTTTTTTTTTGAATAACAAATTAGTTTAGTAATTTTTCCTCCTACAAATCAAGATTGGGATTTTGGAGCAATGAAACTATGGAAAACTTGATTTGGCAATAAGGAGTTGGAGAAGGTGGTGATTTAAATTTTAGATTTTGACTTAGTGATATTTTGAGTATTTGGATTTTGATTATTTGACGGTGTTTATTTTCATAAATAAATTAATTAGTGGTAGTTTAACAAATAATTTATAGTGCTACTGCGAAATCAGTCGCGCCACAACGGGATTGATGATTGTTGCAGGCTTGCAGCGATGATGAAGGTGGCTACTTGAACTCTTGAAGAACACAAGTTGAGGCGAAGAAGAAAGAGAAAAAGAAAAAAAAAGAAGCAAAGAAGTCAAATAAAAATAATTAAAAGTTACTTTTAACACGTGTCAAGTGATTATTAGTGCGTGACTTACAAATATTTTTGTATAAGTGGTATTGGGTGAAAAATGGGGTATACATACTATTTTGAAGTTGTTCAATGGGGTAATAGGACACCCGCAAAGTTAAAGTGTTTTTTTGAAAATTCGGAACAACTTTAATGGTTACTTTATGTCTTTACTCATTATATATATATATATTATGTTGGTTTGATTTGGGTTCAATTTAATTTTTTTTCGTTTGATACCAAACCATGCCAATAGTTTGCGATTTTTTTTTCAACGCTAAACCAATCAAACCAAATCACAAATCAATTTTTTTAAATTTGACTTGATTTATCAGTTCAATTTGACTTGTACACCCCTAGTGTCAAGTAAAATGAACAGGATGGAGTATTGTTATTTCTCATCCATAATCAATGAATGAGATATATCTTTATCTTGGTGTGTTTGGTATGAAAGGAAAATGTTTTTTTTTAAAGCTAAGAGAGTTCTTTTTTACTTATTCTCTAGTGTTTGGTAAGTAAGAAAATATTATCCTGATGACATTTATGTGTTATCTACCAAAACAATATAAGACTAGATGGGAAGGGGAGTTGGGGTGAGGGGATGGGTGAGGGTTGGGGGAATCGGGTAGGTGGGGAGAAAACAATAAACTTGAAATGTAGTTTATGACACTTGTTTTCTTACTTCAATTTGAAAAGTCGTTTTCCTAGAGAAAATATTTTCCAAACATGAAAAAATTTAAAAATATTTTCCTCTGTACCAAGCACACCCGCCATTAACCGTAACTTACTTTACTCAAGTATATGGACTATGGAGTTGATTTAATTGGGCTAGAAACTTCCTCCTAAGATCCAAGTCAAACAAGTTTGGCCCATTTGTTTTGCCAGTACATCTTGGGCTATTGGTGTATTGGGCTATCAATAGGTGAGAATCTCCAGTTGGGCCGATGACTTTACAGAGGAATTGTCAGCTCTATAAACAAACAAAACATAATAGGAGCCCAACAAAGTACTACTACTACTACTAAATAGTACTACTACTATATAATTATTTTATTTTTGGTCCTTCAAGTATCTTCTAAGTTTCGATTTGTCACTGTATACATTTAAGATGTTTAAAATTAATACATTATTTATTCTTAATCACTCTAATACACTGGTCAAGAGGCAACAATTTAACAATTATGTCACGAATTCGAATCCCATTAATTTCTTGTACTGTTTGTGGGCCCATTATAAAACACTCCAATTTGTCTAAACTACAAGCATATGCTTTAATTAACGTAGGTGGTTAAAGTCTTCACAGAAATGCTCACACGTCTTTAAGTAGCCTTTAATATGGATATGGATATGGTTACAGAGGTGAGATGCGGAGAATTGAGGATTATTGATTTCAAGAGATCATTACAAGGTGTGTGTGGATGTGAGAGCTCTAATAAGGCATGCGCGTGCTGGTTATTCATGAGAGCTCTAGAGACTAGGCCAAAATCTCATAAGAGCGGCTTTACTCCACTTCTCATATAGGTGGATTCATCAAGTGTATACCGCTTTAAATATACCATTCATAAGGACTATGAATTCATTAAGAGTTAATAACTCATCCCTCATAATCAGTATCAGTTCAAGCACTATTTATTAGTGCGCAGTGTCAATATCGACTTGTTATTACCCATATGAATCTACTTCATGGGATCTCCAATCACATAGGTTGGGTTACCATCGCTATTGACAATCATATTGACCTTAATCCCATCTTTTTCGAGGATTGAAGAATTAATTTTCTTCCCACAGGTTTAGTCAGTGAATCGGCTAAATTCAATTCTGACTTCACATAATTAATGGAAATTACTCCATCTCTCAGCAGCTGCTTAACGACATCATGTCTCAATTTCATGTGTCTACTCTTACAATTGTAAGATTTATTCTTCGCAATACCAATTGCGGCTTGACAATCACAATGTATAAACACATGAGGCAGTTCATCCTTTATTAAAGGGATATTCACTAAGAAATTTCTTAGCCATTCAGACTCAGAAATAGCCAGCTCCAGAGCTACAAACTCTGACTCCACAGTCGATCTAGCAATGATCGTCTGTTTAGCTGATTTCCACGATATTGCACCACCACCTAAAGTGAACACATATCCACTAGTGGATTTTGTCTCATTTGAATCAGAGATCCAATTTGCATCACAATACCCTTCTAATGTAGAAGGAAATCCACTATACATGATACCATAATTCATGGTTCCTCTCAAATATTTCATCAGTCTATTTAATGCAAACTAATGCTCTTTATTGTGATTATGAGTATATCTATTCAGTTTGCACACAGCATAGGCAATATCAAGCCTAGTAAAATTCATTAAGTGCATCAGACTCCCAATAATCTGAGCATATTTAGACTGAGCAACTGGGTCATCTTATTTTTTTTCAATTAAGAATTAGCATCATAAGGAGTGACCACATGTGTCACCTCAAAACATTCAAACTTTTTAAGAAGTCTTTCCACATAATGTTCTTGTGACAATATTATACCATCTTCACTCCTTATAACTTTAACTCCCAATATCATATTTACTTCACCCAGATCTTTCATATCAAAATTAGTAGATAAAAATGATTTGGTACTCTGAAGAATATTTAAATTTGTACCAAATATAAGCATGTCATAAACATATTATCACATAATCATTGTCTACCATTTTAGTATAAACACATTTATCTATTTCAATAGAAGAAAAAACTATCTCTCATCATGACTTGATCAAAATTTTCATGCCACTGCTTAGGAGCTTGTTTAAGGTCATAAAGAGATTTAAATAATTTACAAATTTTGTTTTCTTGTCCAGAAATAGTACATCCTTTAGGTTGAACCATATGAATTTCTTCTTCTAAATCACCATTTCAAAATGCTGCTTTTACATCCATTTGATGGATAAAAAGTTTATGAACTGATGCTAAGACAATTAAAATTCGAATAGAAGAAATTCTAATCACTGGTGCAAATGTATCAAAATAATCAACATTTTATTTTTGAGAAAAACCTTTTGCTACTAATTGAGCTTTATATTTATCTATAGATCCATCAGGATTAAGTTTTCTTTTGAAAATCCATTTGCAATCAATAGGTTTTGCACCACGAGGTAAATCAGTTAAAATTAATGTATTATTTTTCATAATTGAATCAATTTCAATTTTTACTGCCTCTTTTCAAAATTTAGCATCAGAAGAAGATATAGCTTCAGAATTATTTAATGGTTCACTGTCAACAAAAAAAGTTTGAAAATCATTTCCGTAATAAAAATATTCTTTCCTAGGCCTTTTACTCCTTCTTAGTTCTTCAATATTAGAAATAGACTCACTATTTTTTTCAGTAGGTACATGAGAAATTTTATCACATAGTGAAAAAATATGTTCAAAGAATTCATCATTTTTTGTCTCAATAATAGTACTGCAATCAAGCATATCACTTTTTAAAACAAGAAATCTATATGCAACACTATGTTCAGCATATCCAATAAGCATGCAATCAACTGTTTTAGAACCTATTTTCATCTTCTTAGGTTCAGGCAAGAGAAATTTAGCAAGTCACCCCCATACTTTTAAATATTTTGAATTAGGTTTATAACCTTTCCACAATTTATAAGGTGTTTTGCCAATTCATTTATGAGGAATTCTAATTTGTAAGTGACATGCAGATAATATAGCTTCACCCCACAAATTATTAGGTGCATTAGAACTTATTAACATAGAGTTCATCATTTTCTTTAATGCTTTATTTTTCCTTTCAGTTACTCCATTAGATTCAGAAAAGTATGGTAGAGTTACTTCATAAATAATTCCTTCTTTTTCACAAAAGACATTTAAGGATAAATATTCTCCACCTCTATTAGATCTAATTCTCTTGATTTTTCTACTAAGTTGATTTTCAACTTCAGTTTCATAAGAAATAAATGCATTAAAAACATCATCTTTATTTCTAAGTAAATATAACTTAGTAAATCTAGAAAAATCATCAATAAAAGTTACATAATATCGTTTACCACCTCTAGTCATTGTTTGTTTTAAATCACCTAAATCAGTGTGAATTAGAGACAATAATTCAATTTGTCTACTTACTGAAAAATATGACTTTTTAGTAATTTTAGCTTCAACACATATCTCACATTTATTAATATAATTTGAATCTAAGTCAGTTATCAAACCAAGTGATTGCATATTTTTTATATAAGAGAAATTAACATGTCCTAATCTAGCATGCCATAAAGAAATAGATTCAATCATGTAAGCAGAAGTAGATGCTTTTTCATTTACAATATTACAAACAGTAAGTACAAAAAGTCTTTGGTTACAATAGCTTTTTCCCACAAACACGTTATTTTTTGTCAGTATAATCTTTTCAGATTCAAATGACACTTTCACTCCAGCTTTATTAAGTAAGGCTACGGAAATCAAGTTTGCACGCATTGTAGGAACATGTAGCACATCCATAAGGGCTAAAGTTTTTCCTGAAGTAAGTTTCAGGAGCACTTTATCCTTACCTAAGACTTTAGTAGTTCTTGAGTCTCCAAGGTATACTACTTCACTGTCATCCCTTATTGATGTATAGGAGGCAACTGCTTCTCGATTTGCACAAATATGTCGAGTAGCTCCAGAGTTTACCACCCATTCTTTTATATGTGCAATGTTTACTTGAGAAATGACAACTGCAATAATTTCATCTCCTTCAACTAAATTAGCCTTGGAAGGATAACCCTTTTCTTTGTCATTTTTTATTTTCTTCCTACACTGTGCGGCATAGTAATTTGATTTTTTACAAGTAAAACAAGAGCCTTTCTTTTTCTTAAAATTGGGATTATTAGACTTGTAACCTTGAGACTTATTAACATACCTTTTGTTGTTACTGTTTTGGTCTTGTACTAAGTTTGTTAGAAGTGTTGATTTCTTTGCTTTGAGCGACTCCTTTTTGTAGTTTGTTGTACCATAAACTTCTGTTAGAGTGACGGGAATAGTAACAACTATGGTAGCACCATCATAAATATTATTAGTAGTATCAAGACATATATTATTTGCCATAGTTTCTTAGATTGTTGGAAAATATAATAGATGGGAAAAATATAATATCAAAATAATAATACAATAATTAGGATAAATACTACTACAATAATATTCTTAAGTAATATATATAAATATATTTTTATATAATACTTGAGTCGTGCTAGGCACTGTCCTAAGAAACTATTTCAGCAGTGTAGAATGTTTTCCCAGGATTAAACAAATCTTGTCTAATTAATTAGAAGATACAAGAATCAACAAAATATATAGAATAAAGCAAGTCGAGAGAAGATATTAAGAATTAGCTAAGTATTACTCATTATCTTGGTTCTCTTCTCAAAACTAACAAACCAATATATATAGAGAGGAGCTAGGCAGTGGAGAACAACAACAAGGAAACATCTTGGGGAGAAAGGAACTATCAACTTGCTGCCCAAGTTGATTACGCAAATCCTGATGCACTTAGTAATCCTTGGCATCTAAGTCATTTAATATGACATAAGAGCAAATGTCATTAATGGGTTTGAAAAATATTTTAAAATATCCAATATATCTATCAATAGAGATAAGTGTCACTCCCCGAGCCTATACCCTGGACGTGGCTGACACTCGAGAACCATTGCTGACCCCAAGCGAACCCTTGGCCTGACTTACTTACTCAGCGGAAGAGTTAGATATAAGAAAGAGAATCCAAATACAAGATAACTCAACATGCCTCAAACTGAACACATAATAAAAATAAACATTTAACTTAGCCAAAATGGCAACTCAAATATGAACATAAGCTAATAACAAAATGATGACAAATGAACTGACTGACTATTTATGAAGCCTTTAAAACAACTGAGATGGATGTCGGGACAAGCCCACAACATCCTAATGAACTAAAATGATATAGTAATGAAAAAGGGGAATCCTCCGGAAATAAGGAGGCTCACCAAAAACTCTGAAGCTCAACTGGATCAACGATGCGCTGGATGCTGATCTTGGTTACATGCATCTGCATCATAAGACGATGCAGGCCAACTGACATCAGTACATTGAATGTACGAGTATGAGAGTTGGAATGCTAAACACAACTTAAGCTTGAAAAGTATCTGAAAGGAATTGAAGAACTTACCTGGCTCAACTCACTCAACATAATTGAACTCATTTTTAATATAAAACAGTTTAAAAACAAGTGCAATATAAAGAAAAACTGTTTAAAACATGATGTCAAGTCTGTGTGTATGCAAAGATACATATAACTCTGAGATGTATGTAAAAATACAAAGAAACTGATGTATATAAAAAATACAAAATACTGTTGTGGGAGTTTCTCTAATCGACTACCATCACTTAAGAGCTATAATGATGATACAACACGTTACGTTACGCTATCAAGGACCATCCTATACCTTGCCAAGGGTATAGGACCTAACTCACTAAGTGGATCCACTAGTCTATGCTAAAAAACATTAAAGGGTTCATCTAAAAAGTATGACTCTTTTCTACCCATGATGGCTACATGGTTTATGGAGACTGAGTTATATGAACTCAAGCTCGTCTCCATATCGGTGCTCAATACTACTCCCAAAATATGATACTAGCTCTTTATGTTTAAAAACATATTTCTTTCTGTGATTTGAGATAATTGCTTAAAAACTTAGCTCAAAGGCTATCTTGGAAATCAAAGTTTCCCCTCTTGCTTTATTGTGAAAGCATTTACTCTTTAATTGAAAACTAACCCAAAGGCTATTTACTGAAAAACTAGCTCAAAGACTCTTTATTGAAAAACTAGCTCAAAGGCTCTTTTGAAAATCTCAGTTTCCGTTCCTATTTAAATATGAAAACATTTTAAACTCTTTTGGGAATACATAGTCCCCATATACTTTTGAAGAAATGAACTTCAACTTTACTCTTTACTGAACTCACAACTTAAATCTTAAAACAGAGTTAAAACGTTTGTAAAAGACTTTTGGAACACTTTATAAACTTCTCTTGACTTGACTCTTAACTGGTCCTTGAATTGAGTTATGGGTTCAAGGATTTTGATTTGTGATTGGAAGCGATCTCATGATATTTAGGAATGATTTTAGATAGCTAAACATGAGATAATGATCAAAATCGATATCTGAGGGTGGGTCCGCGACGCTGAGAAACATTTAAAATTTAGTTTTGAAAATGAATTTTGAGACAGAACACTCCGTGATGGCTCCGCGACGTGAAATGAAATTTCCCTGGGGAATGGCTCCGCGACACACTAACAAAATTTCTTCTTCGTTTTTCAGCTCTAAACCCTCTAAACTCTATGGGTTCTTTCCCCAAACACTTAAAATCAATTATATGATAAAAGTACATCAGATTCTACTCAAAAGCACAACTAACAACGTAAATCAATCTCAAGAAAATACAATCAACACAACCCACAAGAATTCAAACGAAATTTATCAAGAACTCAAGAAATTTACTTTCAAATCAAACATATTTCACTGAATTGAATCATGATTGGCGCGTGGGTGAACTAACCCAATGCTATGTGATCTCACATACCTTGTAGGGATCACCCCTGACGAAATCCACAAGCTAAACTTGACGAACTTGACGATTTCCTTGCTTCTCCTTCTCTTTTCTCCTCTTCTTTCCTCTTTTCTAAAACCCTAACTCTTTTCCAAAAGCGCAAAACTGACCAAGTTCAGTTTAGACCCTTAATTAATTCACTAAAATGAATTTAATCAATTGGATAAGGAAAGACTGAAATACCCTTCAAAAATTCGTATTGAACATTTCCTTGTTTGAACAGCCCAACCTCCAATAGGCTTATCTCACTCATACAAACTCGAAATCACGCAAACTTGGCAGCGTTGGAAAGATCATTCCAAGAGATTTCCTACCATATCTGGAAGTTCTCCTAACTCATCCCGAGCTAGAAGTTATAGCCGTTTGAAGTTAACCAAAAACTCACTTTTTCCTAACTTAACAAAATTTCCAAATTTTCATTCTTTCCAAAAATGACTATTTCCAATTATTGGCTTCTTCCTATTTATTTCAAATTGCGAGATGTTACAATCAGTATAAAAACAGACCTAAACTATCTTCTTATTAATTGACTTTCACGCCATGGTACGTAATTTGTGTAATTAACCATTTAGAATTAGAAAAGAAATTTATTTGCAAATAAGTGGGAAAAAGATTACATAACTTACAATAACTAACTCAACAAACACTCACGGCTCTCTTTTGGCGAATAGTAAAAAATCTGTTGAAAATAAAAAGACATTTTCATATAATGATAATAAAATCTGGATTAGTTGGGATACTGTCCCACTAAAACTCTATTAACTTCATTTTAACTTTATGTTAAAATTAAAATATATTTTTATATAATAATAATTATAGAAGCTTTGATACCAATTTGAAGGACAATTATTATTTATAAACATAAAAGTTCTTGAATAAATGTTATCAATTGACTTTCCACCAGAATACATAATTGTTGTAATTAACCAATTAGAATTACAAAAGGAGTTTTATTTGCAAATAAGAGGGAAAAGAATTACATAACTTACAATAACTAATTGAACAAACACCCATGACTCTCTTTTGACGGTTAGTAAAATCTATTGAAAATAAGAAGACATTTTCATATAATGATAATAAAATCTGGATTAGTGTGGTACAGTCCGCCTAATACACTACTAACTTCATTTTAACTTCATATTAATAATAAAAGACATTTTAATAAAATAATAATAATAATAATAATAATAATAATAATAATAATAATAATAATAATAATAATAATAATAATAATAATAAAAGCTCTGATACCAATTTGAAGGACAATATTTTATTTATAAGCATAAAGTTCTTTAATGTTACTTCAAATCCATCTATTATGTAAATTAAAACTAATTAGTAGAACCATCAAAATGGGCTTCACCCATAGGGTAGGGTTATGATGAAATTTTTCAAGCTCATTTAAAACTAGGGCTTATAAGTTTGACCCATATAAAACCCTTGGCCTTTGAGACTTGATTGGGATCGGGCCGCAGGCGGGATCGTCCCATGGGCCAAAACCTTTTATTTAAGAGTAACTTACAACAATCTCACTAATATATAAGTTAATTACTTAAATGTAAGCTATGTTTTAATATTATGAATCTTACCAAATTTTGGTATGTCTAGATACATATATCTCTGACTGTATGGACTCAAAATTAGGTTAAATTGTTCTAGATGCACTCTATCCAAGTGTATTTGCATGTATATAGGATACATAGACAAATTTTGTTCCCTCGCCTCCCTTCCATCTTGCTTGTCACTCTCTTATCTCGCTTGCGTATCTGGTATGCGAGATACATGTTAATTACATTAGATTTTTTGTTAGTGTTATTGAAACAACACCGTTGTTTGCCATATTTGATTTGAAAAATCTTTTTAGTTTCTTGATATTATAGAATTTTAAGTTTGAAAAGAAAAAAAAAAGGACTAGCCCGCCCCAACCCTAGAAGGGTTGGATTGGGTTGAGCATTTTCGGGCCCTTCCAAATGAAGGGCAGGCCCGCCCTAGCCCTTCAAATTTCTTGGCCCGCGAGGCTTGGACCCGCCCTTTTTGACAGCTTTTCTAATTAGAAACATCCCTATTTATAATAGTAAGAAACCAAATTAAATTAGAACTATAATTTTTTTATATATATAAACTAGAACAAACAAATTCTAACTAAACATAATTAAATAAATACCAAAAATAATAAATCCTAAATAATTTAAGATTTCTCCTCCACTTTGAATTATTATTTCAACATTCATCAAAGTTTTATCATCTTATTAATAATATAATTGACTTTCACGCTACAGTATGTAGTTGATGTAATTAACCAATTAGAACTAGGAAAAGAGGTTTATTTTTATAAATAAGTCAAAGTATGATACAAATAGATAGTTACATAACTTACAATAACTAACTAAACAAAACACCCACTGCACTCTACTTTGATGTGATAGTCTATTAAAAATAATACTAATACTAATACTAATACTAATAATAATAATAATAATAATTGTTATGCCGTAATTTTCCTATCTTTAGAAAAAATTACTTTTTGAAATGTTTTAAGTATAAAATAATTTGAGAAAAACACTTAGGAAAGAGTCGCCACTTAATTTTTAAAAGAAATTAAGAAAACTTATTATTTTCAAAAATTTAAATAGATAAAATCATTTGAAAATACCAAAGGGGGTTCGGGGTTCAATTCACACTTCGAGAAGGGTTTAAGCATTCGAAGTGTCTGCTAACATGCGGTTGACCTGCGATTTGACTAAAATATATATTATTTTTTTTACTAATTCTTTGGGAAAATAATTTAACATAAAAAAATAATAATAATTTACAATATCCTATTAACTTTGAAAAATAATTAAATAAATGACACATTTTATTTTATTTATTTTTTAGAGAAAGGGACCTAAATGAAATATTGAATTAGAGACAAGTAATTAGAATTTTAACAAAACTAGATTAGTTAAAATTTATTTGACTCATAATAATTTGAACTAAATTAGTCGATAAATCAAGAAATCATTTTAAACTAATTAAAGTCAAATGAAAGTTTTAACTAAAAACATATTTAAATATGTAAAAAAATACAAGAGTTGATAAAATTGAAATTTTATTAAAATCTAACATAAAGAATATAGTTCATCTTTTGGGGATTTAATTAAGTTAACTAACATTTTTAAAGTTAGAGTTAACGATAAGAAAAACAAACAAAAGACAAATAAATAATTTAAAGGTAAAGGAGAAAATTGAATTTGGGCCCTTTTTGGGCCAAATTTGCTGCTACTATTGGGCTTAACCAAATTCTCATTTTTGTATACACATGATATATATCAGTGTATATGAGCGTATATATTAGCTCTTTTCATGTATCTCTTACTTTGGAACACCTGTATTTCTCCTCCGCCCTGTGTTTTTGCATTTTGGGCCTGCATATCAGCGTATACCGCTGTATACCACATGTATACAACCATTTTTTGACTTTTTGGGACCTGTAATTTGATTTTCCAGCAACTCGAACAAAGTGAGACCGACTCAACAAACGAATCTTGGGCCATAATGGCCCTCTCGAGATGCGAAGGGAAGAAGGATGAAGCCCAAGAGGGACTCGAGTTGGTGTCACATGTATTAAAAGTAAAGGGAAAAGGAATTAGGGAGGGATTCTGAATAATTCATATATATATAATTATGCATTCAACTAGAGACAATTGTGATATAACTCATTCAAGACATTTAAAAACTACTACAAGTATAGACAGAGAACATATAGACACCAGAAGCATCATTAATGCTCACCAGGTGATACATATACTCCTTCCAATAATTCCATCTTCATAAATTAATGCACATCTCATACTTAATCAAATAGAGAATTGAAACGGAAGGGAATTATTCACGCACTTAAATAAAACATCTTTTAAATAACACGACAAATACTATATTTCCTGATTTCAAAAAAAAAAAAAAAAAAAAAAAGAAAAAAAACTCATAAAAAGCACAAGTATGAACAAATGTTGAAGGACTTAATATTTAAAGCAAAATATTTACTAGCACTAATTGAGATAAAAACAGATCTAAAGGATTAAGGCACTAGTGACTAAATTGAATATTGGAAAATAGTGAACACAAATAGATGCGGCAAACTTGAATGGAGAAAAGGAAAACAAAAACGGAGCAAATGCCATCTGAGAAAACAGAAACAATGCCTACACTCTGAATTAGACTCAACAAAGCAACCAAATAAAAGGAATCAAAACGAGTAGTAATAACCACAATACAAGAACCCAAAAAGAGTAGTAAATGCAGCACATAAACTCAAAATGTTTATATGTTAATTTATTCGTTCAACTTGAGGTGAAAGAATAAAGGATAAGACGTCAAATATTTAAGCAATAACACAGATTCATATTGAATAGGAGCAAGCTAGGACCAAGAACTTCCTATTATCCAACATCAACAAGAAGAACAACAGGCGAGACAAACAAATGGCATTTGGAAAGGATAAATTCATAAGAGGAGGTCGAAAATTCCATTCTATTCATAGACATAACGTTAACTAACAATATTAACTAACAAGTATAAACACAACAGTAACTAACAACATTAACTAACAAGTATAATCACAACAGAACTAATAACATTAACTAACAAGCACACATATAACATTAACTAACAAGTATAATCACAACAGTAACACATTAACTAATAAGAACAAATACAATATTAACTAACAAGTATAATCACAACAGTAACTAATAACATTAACTAACAAGCACAAATACAACATTAACTAACAAGAAGTTAAAATTAAAAGGACATTTACCTTTTTTGGAGCAGCGACTAGAAACGGGAATGAGCAGGGATGAGCAGCAATTATCACACCGAAACACGACTCCAAGAAAACTTGAATGGGCAAGACAAAAACGAGTGAGAGCCAAGACTGATCCAAACAGCTTCAAAGATTTTTGGTTTAGATATGTTTCTTCCTCTCAACACTTAGTTAACTTTTAATATTTTCTTCCTCGCCCCCCTAATTAAGAACAAGAAGAGGGTATTTATAGAGAGGGGATTGGGGTTCAAACTTTTTGGGGGCAAAAGGGTAAAATCAGAATTCAAGTTCGACCCCAATTTGAAATTTTTTCCTCCAAGGAATGGGAAAGCTGGTAGTTTGTGTGAGATTTTCCCTAAAATTCCAGGATATCCGAATGAAGATGTCAAAGTGGGCGGTTGTTGCAGAGAAAGCTGTAAGAGTTGTTGGTTCCGTGAATTCGCTCTCGCGTGGATGAAATGAGGCGCGTACAGGGCTCGCTGGACTCGGGTCACGCTTTGAGGGCTGTTGGATTTCGATGGATTCGATTCTGGGCTTCGCGACTTGTTGGAATTTATTCCGTTATTTGGTTTCACGATGAAGAAAAGGATATTGTGGGTTCGGTTTGATGGCAATCTATTTGTATGTATTGTAATGTTGTTATATGGGTTTCTGGTGTTCTTTTGGTATTGAAAACGGGTCGGGTCTGGTTTGTAGAGGTGGGCTGGGAGTTCAAATAGAAAGAGAAATTATTTGGTGGGCTGGGTTGCTGGAAGTTTGAATTGGAATGTTGGGAATTGTGAATTGGGCTAAGAAGGTTGAGTAGATTGGGTAGCTCTTAATTGAGTTGAAGACAAACTATGAAAAGGCTAGAGTTGCAGTTAAAATTGAAGTGTCAATTATAGCTAAATCGAATTTAGTTTGTGAATTCGGCTAAAAATAAATAAATAAGGCAAATTAATATTAATTAATTAATAAGCTTCTTAATTTTAACGGAATCAAATAATTAACTTACTTATAAACTAGAATATTTCAAAAATATAATCGTAACTTAACTAAACTAATTTGATAAAATAGTTAAACAAAACAAAATCTTTTTGAGATGACTTTCGAATATTCATAAAATATACTAATTATATACATAATAATATAAAAGTGTTTTTTTTTATTATTTAGAAATTATAAAATGGCTAGAATTACTTGAAAATAACTAGAAAAATATTTGATTTTTAATAAAACTAATTATTTTAATCGTTTGAAATTGAAGAAGCTCGATGATTAATACATATTGTGGAGGTTCAAAATTAGGTGTCAACAAATAATAATAATAATAATAATAATAATAATAATAATAATAATAATAATAATAATTTTTTATAAACCTTTAACTCTTAAAGGGTTACCAGAGACTTTCCTAGCTGCTCTACGAGATGCAAGAAATTTAAATTTTCGACAATCTTTTATGGGTTCGATAGAATCTATTTTAATGCTCAACCAAATTTGCAGTTGTCTTTGACTGATTCTAATTTCTTAGATGCTTTAACTTTGAATGTTAAAACGCATGGTTATAACTATGCAGCTGGATGTGAATTAATCTGCTTATCTTATAGAATCTATTTTAAATTACTTGCTACTTTAAATCCTAGATGTAAGTTATATGATACATCTAATCAAACTATTTTGGTAGAAACTAATTTCGCCAGATCTAAGGTCACTACTGGAAGACCTATAAAATGGGAAACAATTAATTTTCCTACTACTTGGATTCTAAATTCTGTTATACCCCTTGAACAAATGACCGATGCTGTCACTAATTCTGAATATTCTCATATTAGTCAAAATTCCGACGGAAAAATTTGTATGTAGTTTGATGAAAAAAGTGTTCCTTATAATAAACATTCCTTTGCTTCTGATAGAAGATTGACTATTCAACATATTTCTCCGATAGAACCTTGCTATAGTACAGCTAGAAATCGCGCTTCTTCATTACATACTTTATCAATAGTTATATCTGCAGAAAAACAAAAAATAAAAATTGATCATCGGTTAAACATTGTTCAAACGAATGATAAATTATCTAATACTTGTATTTGCCAGAATAAAGTTTGTATTCCGCACTTTTTTTCTATAACTAACATAGCTATGATTGATAGTGGCGCTGATGTGAGCTGCATTCAAGAAGGTCTAGTACCTACTAAATATTTTGAAAAAACAACTCATATGGTAAAATCTGCATTTGGTCATGCTTTAGATATAAAGTATAAATTATCTAATTTTTTTATCAAGAGAACAAATATGTTCACCAATAACTTTAACATAAAGACCCAAATAATTATTTTGAGAAATAAGGCGATTGATTTCATTTATACTTACTGCGGCAACCTCATTATCAATAAATTTTTGGAAAGCAGTAAAAGAAATGCCTGTATTATTAGTAAAATAAACGGAGCTTGTGGAGGATAAATGGATTTAATTATATTACCTGATTCATCTTTATAAGATCGTTCAAGAACATTGATGAATAAAGGCAAATAAGTGGTTATAAACCAAGGCACAAAGAACATAATATGATTATGTAAAGCACAAGTTTCATAAAATTCTTGAGAAATATTATTTAAATCCTCTTTACTATAAGTGTCGAAAAACCAAGTTTTAAACCGGTTCCATTTTTCATTTGAAAATTTATTTTGAATATATTTTCTGGCCAGTGATCTTGGACTAAAATCAATTTGATGTTCACTCATCATTAAGCATCATTAAGATTAAAATCCATCTTGGATGCAGAAGAAATATCCTTATCAGAAATATCAGATGATTTATCATTTGCTTGAACAATGTTTAACCGAGGATCAATTTTAATTTTTTTATTTTTCTGCAGATATAACTGTTGATAAAGTATGTAAAGAAGCAGCGGGATTTCTAGCTGGACCATAACAAGGTTCTATTGGAGAAATATGTTGAATAGCCAATCTTCTATCAGAAGCAAAAGAATGTTTATTATAAGGAACACTTTTTTCATCAAACTGCATACAAATTTTTCCATCGAAATTTTGACTAATATGAGAGTTGATGCGAAAGCAGCGGTTATAAATATATGATTACAAGAAAGAGAGAGAGTGCAAAACGGAAGAGAGGGTTTCTAAAACCTGCCCTCATTTAAAGGAAAACAAACTTATTTATAAGAAGAGAAAGCACCTTTGTACAGGATCCTGGGCCCCTATCTGGGTCCTGGTAACAGTGTATCTACTATTAAGCTACAGTGTTACTACAGTAGCGCAGGCCTTTTACTGTCCCGTAGTGCTTATCACCCATTGATAGTGCTTATCTGCTAAAGCTTGTCTTTTAGTTTTGCCAAATAATCTTCGGCTTTCTTCAATGCATCTTCCGGCTCATCTTGATCATATGGTTGCCATATGACGCACAGAAGTATCGACCATGATTCCTTTATGAGGAATTGTTTTATATTCCTGGACAGTTTTGGAAATTAAGTCCAGTAATTCTTGTCCATAGATTGCCTTTGATTGAATGGCATTTAATGTTCCATTTGGACAATACGAATGGAATGTAATGCCTTTTGGGTTAAAAAATGCTCCCTCAGAATTTCAAAAGATAATGAATGATATTACCTGATAAATTCAACACCCAGATAAGTATGGATGTTGAATTTCAATAATTTTTGGGATATAATACAAGTGCGAATGTTTATAACTTTTCCAAAATGATTATAAAGCAAATTATTGCCATTGAAGATTGGGGTATTTCCTCAATGACCGAAAGAGAGTTTAGCCTTAATAAGGTCACTGTGAAATTTACCTATTGGGATTATATCCAAGCCTTTAATAAAGTTCTTTGTTATAACAATGAGAGACATAAACATACTTGGTTTATCAAAGTATGTGCAAAAATATTTGTTAATCCTCTACCAAATTGGTTTTTAAATTGGTGGTCATATCACGGGCCAACTATAAAGATATTGCCCAAACCATTTCTAAAGTTATACAGAGATTGGACAAAAGTTTCTCCAGACCTCAACAAGTTATACCAGCAAGAACACATCTGCTATTTACAACAAATTGAGCAGATTTATTTTTCATAGAATTTTTTGTGCCATGGATTCATAAATGAGTTCCAGAAGTAGATTTAACTGAGGAACAAATTCCTTGTTTATACCGGACTTATTATAATAACTTTTGGGACAAGTTGATGAAGAAAGACCCTCAATCAAAGGCAATCTATGGACAAGAGTTTGATAAGTAGGGCGCCTCATACCCGGTTAGAACTATCAGACACATGGGCTCAATAAAGGTATGTATTAGCTTCTTGACAGGCCCTTTGCTTGGGTAAAATAATTAAACCATGCAATCTGAGAAACCATGTTAAAATTCTTGTGTATTTCGATTCTTATGTAGTTGGACTACCTCTAAGGATATTGAATTGCTTGATCTATGACTGGGCGGACTACAGTGTCAAAAATCCAAGTTTTAAACCGGTTCCATTTTTCATTTGAAAATTCATTTTGAATATATTTTCTAGCCATTGATCCTGGACTAAAATCAATTTGATGTTCACTCATCATTAAGCATCATTAAGATTAAAATTCATCTCGGATGCAGAAGGAATATCCTTATCAGAAATATCAGATGATTTATCATTTGTTTGAACAATGTTTAACCGAGGATCAATTTTAATTTTTTGTTTTTCTGCAGATATAAATGTTGATAAAGTATGTAAAGAAGTTGTTGCTGTTATTAACAATATTATTGTTATTATTGTTGTTGTTGTTATTATTGTTGTTATTATTGTTGTTATTGTTGTTGTTGTTGTTTTTGTTATTGTTGTTGTTGTTTTTGTTATTATTGTTATTATTGTTATTGTTATTGTTATTATTGTTATTATTGTTATTATTGTTATTATTATTATTGTTATTATTGTTATTGTTGTTATTCTTATTAAAATATTTATTAATTGTTGATATTTATATATTACTTTTGACAAGTTAAATTAATAATTGTTTATTGTTATTGTTTCCAAAATTATGTGGAATGTGTTAATTAAAAAAAACACTTTTAGATAAAATAGTTTAATAACTTCCCATTATTCATCCATTAGTATACAGTTCTATAATCAATACAAAAAAAACTATGTTAATCAACCTTTTATTTTATCAATAATAATATTAAACTAAATAAAAAATAATGAATCATGAAATACATAATTATAATTATTTTAAATAATTACCTTCAAATTACAAAAAAAAAAAAAAAATTCACCGTCATATCATTTTTTAAATCTAACTATTTAGAATAGGCAAAAATTGAAAATGACAAAGTGAACATTAAATTTGTAAAAATTTAACGGAAAAAAAACATTAATGGATAATGTTAAACTGCTTCTATTTTCTCTCCACATTTCTATTTTAAAATTTTAATTATTCAAAATTATTAAGATAAAGATAATTAACTTCAAAATCTAACCATGATATATAGATAAAGCCAAATAATTAGGGAACAATTATTTTAAAAAAAATGGTAAAAGAGATTATTCTATTTCAATTTCTATTCATGCATAAATTCTTTTGACATTTAACTTTTGTTCTTCTTTTCCAGTGAAGTTATTCTACTCAAATACCAAGAAAGATAAAATCAAAATTCAACCAAATTTATTTCAGTTCTTTATCGATGACATGTTAATATTAATTTTCTTCAAATTGCAACACAAAGATGAAATGTGTACTTTATGAATTTTATTCATTTATGATTCAAATGGATAACATATAATACAGGTCAGTTCCATCTACTTCAAGATTGAACTATCAGGTTTGAAGATACAATGACATTTGATTGTTTGTTTTGTATAATTATGACACGTGGGGTATAACAAGAGTTAATTGGAAGTGGAGGGAAGATGAAAAGAGGAATTGAAAAAGATTATCTTTGTCACGACCGAAGGCTAGCCCCTAGACGCGACACGGCGTACTTGACTCCGAAGGGGTCTCATACAAGCCTCTAGCATCATCATTACATAAGACATAGAAATAATGCGAAAAATTTAAAATTTTACAATCAAAATTCAACTTCACTTTTCATAAAAGAAAGTAATAGGAAATCTAGACTTTGTCTCATTTACCATCAAAAACATAGGAATACAAAGTTTGGGACTTAGCCCTTAACATCAACAGAAGTTTCAATATAAGAATTACAATACGAACTAAGAAATGACTACTCCGTCCTCGAACTTGAGGACTCACCACAACTTGAAGATAAGCAATCCAAGTCTTCTTCAAGAAAGAGAATATACGTCACCTAGCCGGAACCTACACTTATTAAACTGTAGGAGAAAGGGGTTAGCACAAAAAGTACTAAGTATGGAAACATTCACAAAATCCTTGAAATATGATAAAAAGGACATTTTATTTGAAAAGTATGCATTTGTGAAGTTTAGAAACCAACATGCATCATCAATGCCAAATACAAGCCAAAAATCACCTTTATGCTCATTACATGGTAAAGTCATCACCTTTGTAACCCCCAAGGAACACTTGTGCAATGTATGGTTGGCATCCCATAATACCAACCCTACTAAGCACCCCCGTTGAAGCTACCTTGGTCAGACACATCATCTTTAGACCTTATTATAATCATTAGTCACAAATAAGGAAATAGTCATGTACATTACTTAAATACAAGGAAACTCATTCATAACAACTATCCATTCAACACACATGAATACATTTGTATCTCATCATAATATAAAGGAACCATCCCACAACATCCTACTAGGTCTACTTGTGCTATGTGGAAATGAAATCCCATACACCCACTTCTACTAAGTAAACTCACCAAGAAGTCATAGTTTAGTTCATGTCTCATTCATTATCTTCATTATATAGGGAAAAGAAGGTGTCCTACTTGCCTAAGGTAGAACTAAATGTATAGCTATAAGGTGGATCCACTAGATAAGTCCTATGTGGGCACATAGTTATGAGATAGGGAGATTCCTTCTAGAAACCCGCCCTATTGCATTGGCGGAGGGGCTTCCATCTCATGATTTCACATGGATGACCCAATCTCTTGCATTGGTGGAAGGGCCTTTACCTCATTTTCCATATCCACTCGGTGCTAAGCATTATTTCCCACATTAAACATAATTATATCTTGAATTGTATTTACATGTGTGAAGGAATGCTCTATCCTTCATTCAATACAATTCATAAAAATAGCTCATAGATTCATTAAAGGTGAGAATGTACTTTCAACCTTATAATCAACATTAGTTTGTGAGTAGAACTTGCACATTACATTGATAGTGTTTACATGAGAAATAGACTTTCAATCAACACAATGCATCATCATCATCCTAGACTATTCATGCATCATCAAGTATAAGGGTAAGGGAAGAACAACCTTTCAACAACACCATACTTTACACATTAGTCATAGGAGATTTGCTTTCTAAACGAATCAATAGTTTATACACATCTTGCATCCATATGTACAAACCCTAGCAATTTACCCCTTTTCAAGGCCATGAATCATGTCTCACAATTACACCTAATGATACTACAATAGGCATGAATAAAACAAGATTCAATAAATAAATTCACATAGAGACAATTCATAGTAATCATCTTGCATTAATACACCGACCACAATACTTGAAATTGGGGTCATTGGGGTGTTCAAGGGTTCAAGGGGAATTTTACAATGAAAAGCACCATTAAACATCAAATCATCCACAATATAATGCAATTAACATAATAAAATCGTTTTTAGGAAGAACCCATGGTTAGAATGAAAACCCTAGTTTTTGAACAAGTTACCAATTTCAAAATCAAGAGTTGAAGGGCTTCATGGAGAAAAGTGTTCCATGAATCAAAGTCCCCATACCTTAATTGATGTTTTCCCACGAAATTGGAGTGAAAAGCTTGGAGCTTGAACCCTAATCTTGAGCTTCTTCTTTGTTCTTCAATGGAGTTTAGAGAGAGAATATTTTTGGGAGGGAAGTTGGTTGAGTTTGAGTTTGTGAGTTATGAGAGTTAAAAGACTTGTTTAATAGTTAAAAATACTTTAATATACTTAAAACAACTAATAATAACCATCCCCCACCCTAACTTAATTAATTAGTAATTTACCAAACTATCCCCCACTTAGGCCGAACCTAGGCATCATCATAGGTGTGATCCACGGACACCAATCCACAGGGCGTGGATGGGTCCACGGACCATCCTGGCTGCCCGTGGTTTTGTTCAGAGAGGGGTAAATGGGGGACCAGCCTGGGGAGACTAAGTCTCGAACCACGGCTCCTAACCACAGAGCGTGGTTCCACCCATGGCTCGTAGGTGCCCAAACATGGTTCAAGCTATTTTTGACAGCTTTTTGGACCTTCCTTTGGGTCCTCCTCATGAACCCTGGGGGGGGGGGGGTTCCTAGGGGGTCGTGCCTTGACGTTTAGGCACTAGAACCCTAGTACTAATTTA
>JAJOOR010011648.1:0-28042 GCA_036250505.1 Solanum acaule | reverse complement strand
TTAGCCATCTAGTACATAAGAATGAAATTGGGCCTAGCCCATACATCATGTCCAAAACGATAGTAAGAAAGAGAATTGAATCAATGAAAATCCATCCTTGAAGCATCAGGACTCACCAAAGCTCAAAAAATCTAAAATAAACCTCTAGCCATGAAATTGAGAACCCTGACGGTCGGACCCTACATTTGGGAAAATGTAGGCAAGAGTTTGCGTTAGTACAAAACAATATACCAAGTATGATAGTTATGCATAAAACATTTAAAACATGCTAAAAAGGGACATTTTCATGAGTAAGCAATGATCAAGCTAAAACATAAATCTTTTAGAGATAGAAACCATAAGTCATAAAACATGATCAATGCAAATAGACATCATCTTAAATCACATGTGAGATACTTCTTGAAGTAACCTTAGTTCATTATTGTGGGAGATTTACCTTTAACGGACATATAAGATAATGTGAGCTATTAACACGGATTCCGGTGTCTACCCCACACCAAAAAGGGGTGTCCTACTTGCCAAGGTAAGACCATGAACTTCTAGCTTATGTGGATCCACTAGCTAATGTCTATCTAAGACAATCATCCTATGGGGGGGGGGGGGACATAGGTATGGAATAAAGAGATTGCTTCTAGAAACCCGACCTCTACTAATGGGAGAACTGCCATCTCAATATCCTCTCGGTGTTGAGCGTAAATCCCACGGAATAGTCATTTTCTTAACTTGTCTTTATCCATGGAAGGGCACGTCATCTTACCAATCCAAGCTAAGTCATATGTCATCCATAGAAAGGTACAATGAAGTAACCAATCCAAGCTAGGTTTCATTAGAATTACTCCTTATCTTTGATTCATTTTAGGTTAGAAGACCTTTCAACCTTAGAATCCTTAATGTGAAAAAACCTTTCACATCATGCATGAGTTAGTTATGTGAGCAATCCTTTCACAATAATTAACCACAACAACATATATGCTTTTACTCTCCAAGCAATATACTTTATGTCTCATCAATTCCATAAGAATATGCATAATTCCATAATTCATCTTTCATAGTTCAAGACCCACATCATATTATCATAATTGGAAAACATGGGATTTACATGGGTTCATGGGGAATCATCATAAAAATCATAGTATTTGATCAATTCATGCATAATAGATCATAATTCAATCATTTAAATCAACATTGACGAGAACCCATGACAATTGAAGAAAACCATAACTCAATTGAGGATTTCTAACTTTGAAAATAGGAGAATTTGGGAACTCTATGAATGGAAGGAATCATGGATGAAAACTATCATACCTTGATGCCAAAAACTTGCAATCAATGGAGGATTAGGAGACTTGGTCTTGAAATCCCTAGCTTGACTTCTTCTTCTTCTCTTAGAGAGAGAAATATTTGGGGAAAGAACTTTGAGAGATTTGGGGAAATTTAAAGAGTGATTTAGAATGGTTAAATTTTAGGATTAAAAGGCTTAAATAAGGTCTAGGTTTAGGATTAAAACGACCTAGTTTAGATATTAGATGCATAGGAAAAGACCCATATACCCTTGAAAAAAATAACTGGCGAGATTTACTTTTCTAAGTCAATCTCCACGGACGGGTCTACCATCCATGGACCATTCTACAGTTCTTGAACCTGTCCGTGAATCATTGCCTTAGAATAATTTTTTTACAAGGCTTGGGTTCAAGGATGGGTTCACTGACCGTGGACTCTTCCACCTTCCTTGAAACCTTCCTTGCCATAGAATATTTTTCACAAGGCTTTTGTTCAAGGATGGGTTCACTGACCGTGGACTCTTCCACCGTCCTTTAACCCTTGCCTTAGAATATTTTTCACAAGGCTTGGGTTCAAGGATGGGTTCAGTGACTGTGGACTCTTCCACCTGCCTTGAACCCTTCCTTAGACCCTTGCCTTGAGAATATTTTTCCAAAGCTTGGGTTCGACCATGGACTCTTCTACCGTCTTTGAATCCTTCCTTAGACCCTTGCCTTAGAATATGTTTCACAAGGCTTGGGTTCAAGGATGGGTTCACTGAACGTGGATTCTTTCATCTTTCTTGAACCCTTCCTTAGACCCTTGCCTTAGAATATTTTTCACAAGGCTTGGGTTCAAGGATGGGTTCACTGACTTCATTGACTGTGGACTCTTCCACCGTCCTTGAACCCTTCCTTAAACCCTTGCCTTGAAATATTTTTCATAAGACATCCACATGAACAATATACAAATAATGCCTCCAAATCTTTAAGGCGAAAACAACCGCCGCTAGTTCAAGGTCATGGGCCAGATAATTCTTTTCATGAATCTTAAGTTGTCTTGAAGCATAGGCCAACTTTCCCATTTTGCATAAGGACACTTCCTAACCCAATTCTCGAGGCATCACAATAAACGACAAAATCATCGATGCCTTCCGATAAAGTCAACACTGGAGCGAAAGTAAGTCTATCTTTCAATTCTTGAAAACTCTTCTCGCAAGCCTCCGACCATTAGAATTTGGCTTTCTTTTGGGTCAATGTCGTCAATGGAGAGGCAATCGACCAAAACCCTTCCACAAACCTTCTATAGTAACCGGCTAAACGCAAAAAGCTCCAAATATCCGAAGGGGATAGAGGTCTAGGCCTACTCTTGACCGCATCTGGCTTCTTAGGATCTACCTCAATACCTTTGCGAAGTTGTTGGTCCTTGAGGATTTGCAACACAATCTTCAAGTGATTAGTGTGCTCTTCTTCACTCCTTGAATATATCAATATATCATCAATGGACACAATCACAAACATGTCAAGGTATTTGCTAAACACCCTATTCATCAAGTCCACAAAAGCTGCTGGAGCATTAGTCAAACCAAACAACATTACCAAAAACTCATAATGACCATACTAAGGCTTCTCGAAATGTCATCTCCTTTCACCCTCAATTGGTGATAACCCGACCGAAGGTCAATCTTAGAGAAGTAACTTGCTCCTTGAAGTTGGTCAAACAAATCATCTATCCTTGGATGAGGATATTTGTTCTTCACGGTGACCTTATTCAATTGTCGGTAGTAAATACACATACGGAGTGAATCATCTTTCTTTCTAACAAAAACTGGAGCACCCCATGGAGAAATACTTAGTCAGATGAAACCCTTATCCAACAAATCTTTCAATTGCTCCTTCAATTCTTTAAGTTCTGCCGGAGCCATTCGGTAAGGAGGAATAGAAATAGGTTGCGTATCTGGGAGAAGGTCAATACCGAAGTCTATTTCCCTTTCGGGAGGAATACCGGGTAGATCATCTCGGAACACTTCCGGAAACTCGTTAACAACGGGGACCGACTCAAGAGTAGGGGTTTCAGAATCTACATCCCTTACCCTAATTAGATGGTAAATGCAACCCTTCGAAATCCTCTTTCTAGCTTTAAGACAAGAAACAAACTGACCCTTAAACATAGAATTTCCCCCTTTCCATTCTAGGACAGGCTCATTCGGGAACTAAAACTTGAGTAAACGAGTTCTACAATCAACAGAAGCATAACATGAGTGCAGCCAATCCATACCAAGGATGACATCAAAATCTAGCATATCTAACTCTACCAAGTCAACAAAAGTAACTCTATGAGACAAGGAGACAAGACACTTTCTATAGACCCTCTTAGCCACAGTAGAATCACCAACAGGATTAGAGACAGAAATGTGTATCAAACCTCATTGCCACATATGGTGTCACAAAAGACTAGGTAGCACCGGGTAAAGTAAAGCATAAACATCAAGTTGAAAGACTTCTGACATATCGGTAACCACATCGGGAGAACCCTCTTGTTCACTACGAGTCTGGAATAGAATTGGTTTTGCTTGGGAGAACTGGAACATGAACCATTAGGTGGAGCTTTCTTGTTCTCTCTTCCTTTAGCCGTAAGCATTGGGCAGTCCTTCATCTTATGACCACTTTTACCACAACCGAAGCAAGCATCCGTGCCGGCTAGGCACTTACCCTCGTGCTTCTTCCCACACCTAGTACAAGTAGACATAGGCAATGATGATCCACTACCATTCCCTCCTTGAGGCTTAGGGTTAGACACCCTATTTTTGTTTAACTTAGAAGGAGCATTGGAGGAACCTTGGCCGAAAAACCTTTGTCGAAACTTAGGACGACCATGTCCATCAGACCTTGCATGAGAGAAAATACCATCACCAATTTTAGCCTCTTTGACTCCATAGACCTTTCCTTAAGTTTCTCCTCTTCGATCTGTTGAGCATGTACCATGAGGCGAGAGATGTCCATTTCATTGATGAGCATGGCGGTATGACATTTTTTAACCCCATTTCGGACACACCCGAAGCAAACTTACTCATTCTTGCCCTAGTATCGGCAATCATGGTGGGAGCATATCGAGATAGTTTTGTGAACTTCAAAGCATATTCTTTCACACTCATATTTCCTTGATGAAGGTTGATGAATTCAAGCACCTTTGCCTCCCTCATTTCAAGGGGACAAAACCTATCAAGGAAAACAACCTTAAACTTGTCCCAATCAAGAGGACCCGCATCAACTGTCCTCTCTTCCTTCGATTAGTTGAACCAAACTTGAGAACACCCTTAAGTTGGTAAGCGGCCAATTCTGCCTTTTCCACTAGCGTTACTCCCATGATCATCAATGCCTTCTACACTTCATCAATAAACTCTTGAGGATCTTCCTCAACCTTGGACCCATGAAACTCCAAGAGATTCATTCTAGTAAAGTCCTCACTCTAGATGTCGTCGTACCCACATTTGGGTTCACGGGGGCCACAACCTCCCTATTGGCTTAAGCCATCATGGGTTGAGCTAACACTTGAAAAACAGCCCTAAACTCCGCATTAATCACTTGCTCGGCCAAAGGGTCGACCGGAACTTGAGGAGGAGCTTCTCATTCACATTCTCATTTGCTTTCCTTCTAACGTAAACTCTTCGAGAGGCTATATGTCGTAAAGCACCAGATAGGGATTAGGAGAAAGACATATAGAGTTACACTCAACCGCATGACTTTAGAGTAATGAAAGAAGTGGAGTTTCCTAATCATCTTATAGCCTCTAATTCATAAATGTGGCGCGCTTCACACTGATGAACAAGAGTCTACTCGACGTGGCTTATGAGACTTTCTAGGACCTTTCTAAACCTTGTGCTCAGATTACCAAGTTTGTCACGACCCAAGGTACCTCTTAGGCGTAACATGACGTATAGAATCCCAAAAGGCCCCATATAAGCCACTTAGCATTCATAATAGAAGACATGGAATGAAGAGAGGTAAAGAACAACATTACAAGTTCAAGAGTTTTATAAAAGTAAAGTAGAAGTCTAAACACTTGTCTCATTAGCCATCTAGTACATAAGAATCAAATTGGGCCTAGCCCATACATCATGTCCAAAACTGAAAGTAAGAAAGAAAACTGAAACAATGAAAATTCATCCTCGAAGCATGAGGACTCACCAAAGCTCGAAATCTCTCAAACCAACCTCTAGCCACGAAACTGAGAACCCTGACTGTCAGACCCTACATTTGGGGAAATGTAGGCAAGAGTATGCATTAGTACAAAACAATGTACCAAGTATTATAGTTATGCAAAAAACATTTAAACATGCTAAAAAGGGACATTTTCATCAGTAAGCAATGATCAAGCTAAAACATAAATCTTGAGAGATAGAAACCATAAGTCATAAAACATGATCAATGCAAATAGACATCATCTTAAGTCACATGTGAGATTCTTTTTGAAGTAACCTTAGTTCATTATTGTGGGAGATTTACCTTTAATCGACATATAAGACCATGTGAGCTAACAACACGGAATCTGGTATCTACCCCACACCAAAAATGGGTGTACTACTTGCCAAGGTAAGACCATCAACTTCTAGCTTATGTGGATCGACTAGCTAATGTCTATCTATGATAATCATCCTATGGGGCACTTAGGTATGAAATAAAGAGATTGCTTCTAGAAACCCGACCTCTACTAACGAGAGAACTCCCATCTCAATATCCTATCGGTGCTAAGTCATATGTCATCCAATGGAAAGGTACAATGAAGTAACCAATCCAAGCTAGGTTTCATTAGAATTGCTCCTTACCTTTGATTCATTTTAGGTGAGAAGACCTTTCAACCTTAATGTGAGAAAACCTTTCACATTCATGCATGAGTTAATTATGTGAGCAATCCTTTCTCAATAATTAACCACATCAACAACATATATGCTTTTACTCTCAAAGCAATCTACTTCATGTCTCATCCATTCCATAAGAACATGCATAATTCCATAATTCATCTTTCATAGTTCAAGACCCACATCATATCATCATAATTGGAAAACATGGGATTTACATGGTTTCATGGAGAATCATCATAAAAATCATAGTATTTCATCAATTCATGTATAATAAATCATAATTCAATCATTTAAATCAACACTGAAGAGAACCCATGGCAATTGAAGAAAACCCTAACTCAATTGGGAATTTGTAACTTCGAAAATGGGAGAATTTGGGAACCCATGAATGGAAGAAATCCATGAATGAAAACTATCATACCTTGATGCCAAAAACTTGCAATCAATGAAGGATTAGGAGACTTGGTCTTGAAAACCCTAGCTTGACTTCTTTTTCTTCTTTTTGAGAGAGAAATATTTGGGGAAAGAACTTGGAGAGATTTGGGGAAATTTAAAGAATGATTTGGAATGGTTAAATTTTAGGCTTAAAATACTTATATAGGGTCTAGGATTGTTTTAGGCTTAACTAACGAGTTTTTTTTCTAAATCAATCTCCACAGATGGATCTACTGTCCTTGAACGTGTCCTGAATCATTACCTTAGAATAAATTTTTTACAAGGATGGGTTTACTGACCGTGGACTCTTCCACCTTCCTTGAACCCTTCCTTAGACCCTTGCCTTGCACAAGGCTTGGGTTCAAGGATGGGTACACTAACCGTGGACTCTTCCACCGTCCTTGAACCCTTCCTTAGATCCTTGCCTTAGAATATTTTTCGCAAGGCTTGGTTTCAAGGATGGGTTCACTGACCGTGGACTCTTCCACCTTCCTTGAACCCTTTCTTAGACCCTTGCCTTAGAATATTTTTCACAAGGCTTGGGTTCAAGGGTGGGTTCATTGACCGTAAACTCTTCCACCGTCCTTGAACCCTTCCTTAGACCCTTGCCTTAGAATATTTTTCATAAGGCTTGGGTTCAAGGATAGGTTCACTGACCGTGGACTCTTCCACCTTCCTTGAACCCTTCCTTAGACCCTTGCCTTGGAATATTTTTCACAAGGCTTGGGTTCAAGGATGGGTTCACTGACCATGAACTCTTCCACCATCCTTGAACCCTTCCTTAGACCCTTGCCTTAGAATATTTTTCACAAGGCTTGGGTTCAAGTATGGGTTCACTGACCGTGGACTCTTCTACCGTCCTTGAACCCTTCCTTACACTATTGCCTTATAATATTTTTCACAAGTCTTGGGTTCACAAGTTATATAATTACTATACTTGTTTGATAATTCATCATAACTCATGTATTGTTAGAGACCATAGCTTTAATCCTGATGGATGTTGAGAGATACAAATTCTTTCATCCAAATAGGTGGCTTACTGCCTCTAGTGGATCTCCTTTCTGGTTGATTGTTCTCAGGAGGTGGCTGTATAGGTAACTGTAATGGTTCACCATTCAAATCAACTATCAAATGATTGTGTTGATCTTCCTCTCTGGTTATATCATTTGTTATCCTAGACCCTTCCTCAGTGCTTGTATATTTACCAGGTTGTTGTGAACTAACAGGAATGCTCGACCATTGAGTAGAGTAATCGAAAACTGAATGAGTCTCAGTCTTTAAAGACAGGAACTGATGTAGCTTTTTCATTGAAGAATGGAAACACTGTTTCATTGAATAGTACAAAGAAGACTTTATCAATTAAATCATACAAAATGTATCCTTTTTGTAATTCAGAATAACCCATATGGACAAATATACTAGACCTAGATAATAGCTTATCATGTTGATCAGGCATATCAGCAAAGCATAAACAACTTAGTACTTTCAAAATGAGTTAACAGATGGATCCTTTTTCATAGAATTTGGCAAATCACGATTTACCATTTAAAGCTGATTTCGGAAGCCTACTTATCAAATAAGCTACAGCCAGTACACAATGCCCCCAAAATTTAGTAGGTATATTAGCTTGTAATCTAATGGCCTTAGTCACTTCAAGAATATGTCTATGTTTCCTTTCAGCCACATCATTCTGCTGAGGAGTGTAAACTCATGTTGTCTGATGAACAATTGCTAATTGTTTAAACAATTGATCGCATATTGTGTTGATGAACTTAGTACCATTATCAGTCTTAATTATTATTTTCTAATTTTCCAAACTGATTTTTGGTATAATTCATGAAGTATTGAAGGGATATACAAACATCAGGTTTCCATTTAAAAAAAAACAACCATGTATATCTTGAAAATTCATCTACAAATGTCAAGAAATATTTGTTCCCATCATATGTATTAGTCTTGTAGGGACCCCAAAGATCTACATGAAATAGTTCAAAACAACTACTACTTTTTATGCTACTAAACTGGAAAGGCAATCTACACTGTTTAGCACAAGGGCACACTACACAATCTACTATTTTATTTCTAACAGTAGTGACATTAGTAGAAAACAGTTTAGTAAGGACTGAAGTAGAAGTGTGTCCTAGTCTTTTATGCCATAGTGTCACAGCCTTAGACTTCAACTAAGAACACCGTGCAACACTTGACAACTCACTCACGAATCTTTCACGATCTTGCAAGCTCGAGTAAGCCTTTTTATACCAGATCGCTAAGAGAATGAAGAAAGACACAAGAGAGTTTATAAGAAGGCTTTTGTATTGCTTTGGAAGATTGCTTGCTTTTGCTTGGTTGATTTACAAATGGATGCCCCTCTATTTATACTACTAACTTTGGGGCTAAAATGTAAATAATAATTGTTACATAAGTCCCTACATATTTACTAATAAACCTTTTTCTCTAGAATTCTCTACATGCATAGAATATTCTAAGGCTTTTCAAGAATTCTTCCTAGATATTCTAGAGTCTTTCCAATAAGTTCTTCATCGTTCTAGAATCTTCTCATAAAAGCTTGCATACTTATGCTTCCAAATGGACAACTTTATGCCACATGGCGCTTATGTGGTGTGATGAGGTGGAGGGCCATGACACTCTTCCCCACCTGTTGTTGCGACGACCGTGGCACATTGTTGTTGTATGAACAGTTGAATCTTGTCTTCTCACATGCGCGACCAGTAGAATATTGACTCGATCAATGCCCTTGTGTAACTCCTTAGACATTACATCCTTATTCTCTTCTAGTACTTTCTTTATACGTGGTGGCAAAAATTCTTTAGCACAATTTTTTTAGTCACTCTTGCAATGGTGGCTTTGAGCATCATTCCTCTTTCTTAAGGCCCGTCATGAGCTGCATAGCCGATAGTTGAGCTTGTCCTTCTATCTTTAGTACCTTAATCAGGGGCACCATACATGATCCTTCTTGCTCCATGAGTAAGAGTCGTTGGAGGTAAGGATTGGTCATTGTGTGACATTTCTGGAAGAACTCTTGCCCAAGAATTATGTCAAAGATATCTAACAGAGCGACAATAAAGTTGGTTTTACCTTGACACTTGCCTTTTGTGATGCTTACTCCATGAGTGACTTGTAAGATTAAATACTTTAATATATAATATCAGGATCTTGAATACGATAATCTTACATGGAGATCGTTAGAGGCACATACCTGATGCGGAAGACATTATCAGAGAGAAAAGCGGAAGCGTTAGTCGTAAATTGGTTTCTACCTCCTTGCCCTAACTTTATGTTACCACAACCGTCAGCGATGTAATTGTTGTAGAGAATATGTGATAACCCTAATGGGTGGAGGGAGGAACAATTTATAGAGGTTATGGCTTAATCTGGTACGTCCATCAAGTGTACGGACGAGATCTATTCCTTATTAAATATTATTTATGGTATTACTTTGGTTACAAGTAAACTTGGGCCATAAGTAAGAAATAATTAATAATAATTAATAATAATTCTTGCATTCTCCCACTTGGCCCAATGACCATATAACATTAATATTTCATAAACATTAGTTGCGCGTACAATAAATCTTTTCTATAATGTCCATCATACATACCTCAATATAACAACCTACTAATGCGAGTTATGGCGGTTGTAAATAAAATTTAAGCTACATACTTCCTTCCATATATTACTACATTAGCAACTTATCATTCTAGGTTCATAAGCTATAAAAACATATAACATTACGGTCCACAATAATGTCTCATAGAGACTTATCTTATAATATCTCAAAACAATAATGTATACACCATTATGAGAAACAAGAAATTCATTAATGTATATCAGAAACACATAATTGAGCTCAATGTTAAAACATCATAAATGTATCAATCATAAGTACAACCAAGACCCATTCTTTGAACATGTTCTTTAAATGTCTTTGGTTGTAAGCCTTTGTTAACGGATCTGCAATCATGAGATCAGTTCTAATATTCTCAAGTAACACTCTTTGTTTCTGAACTTCTTCCTTGACAGTAAAGTACTTTAATTCCATATGTTTGGCACCTTTTGAGTACTTATTGTTCTTGGAGAAAAATATTGCTGCAGTATTGTCACAATAAATTTTCAGTGGCTTGGTAATAGTGTTGACAACCCCAAGTCCTGAAATGAAGTTTCGCAGCCATAATGCATGAATTGTGGCTTCATAACATGCCATAAACTTTCTTTGCAGTTTTCAGTGATCAATTCCAGGATTACTTTGATATCTTCCTAGCATTCCGACCGCAAAACTAATATCCGATCTTGTGCAAGTTTGAACATACATCAAACTTCCAACAATAGAAGAGTAAGGAATTGTTTCCATTTCTTTTCGTTCTACATCATTTTTTGGGCATTGCATGAGATTAAATTTGTCCTTTTTTGAATAGGAACTATTCCTGCTGAACAATTGTTCATGTTAAATCTCTCTAGAACTCTTTCAATATTGCCCTTTTGAGACAGTCCCAATAATCCTTGTGATCTATCACAGAATATTTCTATCCCTATCACATAGGATGTCTCACTCATATCTTTCATTTCAAAGTTCATAGAGAGAAAAGTCATTCGTCTCACACTAAGCCTAAATCATTAGCAGCAAGTAAAATGTCATCAACATACATGACTAAAAATATAAACTTACTCCCACTGATCTTTTGGTATATACATGGATCAACGGTAATATCCTTATATCCAAAAGATGTTATGGTATCATTAAACTTTATATACCATTGTCGTGAGACTTGTTTGAGTCCATATATTGACTTCTTTAGCTTACACACCATTTGATCTTTTTCCTTTAATTTCGAAACCCTCTGGTTGGTCCATATAAGCATCCTCCTCAAGGTCTCCATTAAGAAAGTCAGTTTTCAAATCTATTTGATCTAACTCTAAATCATAATGAGCTACCAAAGCCAAAACGATTCTTAATGAGTCTTTCTTTGAGACCGGTGAAAATGTCTCTTTATAATCAATGCCTCTTTTTTTAGTGTATCCCTTGGCAACAAGTCTAGCTTTATATAATTCAATATTACCATTTGAATCGCGTTTGGTCTTGAAGACCCATCTACACTCGATTCTTTTAGAACTTTCTGGTAATTGAACGAGATCCCAGATTTTGTTGTATTCCATGGATTTTAACTCTTCAATCGATTTCAAGTAGCAGTAGAAGTAGATTACGTAGTAGTGGTAGCTTGTGACCTCTCCTCTGAACCCTATTCATGGCATCAATCCATTTATGAGACTCAATGCTTTCTATGGCCTGTGAAAATGAAATCGAATCTTTATTAATTCTAATGTCAAAATCTGACTCTTGCAAATAAATCACATAATCATCTGAAATGACCGATTTTCTTAATGGCACTATTTGTGGTTCATTTGCGTCTATACTTGTGAGTTAGTTCCTTCTTCAAGTGTTTCACCCAAATGTTGTTCAACATTGTTAAAATTTTCTTCAACAAGAGGAACAACATTTGTGATTGGTGCGGAAATAGGTACATTCATGGGCAATGAAATATTTACCCTTACCTCATTAATTTCCACATTTTGCACTTCACCATTCTCAAGGAATTTTGCAAATGGACTTGGACATTGTTCTAATTTGTTATACTTTCCATAATATTCACCACCTCTATATGTCCTAATGATTTTCACTTTCCTATCTAATAGCCTTTCAACTTCATTAACGTACACTTTGAGAGCGTCCACTGAATGAGATTTTTTTTCTTTCAACAAATAGATAAATTCATAACGTGAAAAGTCACTGATAAAGGTGTTAAAATGTTTTTCTCCATCAAAAGATGGAACATCAAAGGGTTCGTAAATATCAGTGTGTATAATTTTAAGAAGTTGAGTGCTCCTTGTGGCACCTTTCTTGGTATGCTTGGTTTGCTTTCCTTTAATGCAATCCAAACATATATCAAGATAAATAAAATTCAGATTCGGAAGAATATCATTATTTACTAATCTTTTTAATATTTCTTTGGATACATGACCCAAACGTTTATGCCACAAATAAGCAGAACTTTCATTTAGTGAACTTCGTTTAATTCCAACATTTTGATGAATACTAAGAAGGGATTCAGAAAAATTATTATCGAGTCTCAATCTATATAAACCATCAATAAGAACACCAGAACCATAAAAAATAGTATTCTTGTATAAATTGAAACATCAATGTCCAAACTTAAAATCAAATCCAGAAACATCAAGTCTTGAAAGAGAAATCAAATTCCTAGAAACTGAAGGAACATAAAGAGTCTGTAATGATGTCTAGTCTCCAAGATCAATCGATTAGTCCCTATGCCTTCAATTTGAGCCTTCATGCGATTTCCCATGAACAAGAAATCCTTATTTGGATTTGTAGTTTGGATCGTAGTGAATCCCTGCAACATAGTGAATACATGAATAGTTGCACCAAAATCAAGCCACCAAGTATTATTAGGAACTTCTACTAAATTTGATTCGAAATATACAAAAGCACTAAATGTACCTTTCTTTTCAAACCAAGCTTTACGTTTCAAGCAATCTTTCTGATAGTGTCCTTCCTTTTTACAGAAACGACACACATCAGCCTTGAGTTCCTTATGAGCATCCTATGGAACTTTAGCAGGTGCTTTCATTTTCTTAAACTTGTTGGCGTTCACTTTAAGTCCTTTACCAGCTCCTTGACCCATGAGGTTAATGGAATGACCTCTTTGTTTCTCAAGTCTTGACTCCTCTTGAGTAAGCATACTGGACAATTCACTAACATCTCACTTATCCTTAATAGTGTTATAGTTAATTTGAAATGGTCCATACTCAAGAGGCAATGAGTTCAGAATAAACTGAACCAAGTAGGTGTCATCCACTTTCATCCCCAAGGTTGAAAGTCTTGCTGCAATGTTAGTCATCTCGATGATATGATTTTGCATACTGCGCGACCCATTAGTGTACCAGCGAGAGACTTATCAGCAGAACGAAAACGTTCTTCCATAAACTTCAGGTATTTCCTGGCGCTTTCTGTTTGTGGAATAATACTCTTAATGTTGTTAGCAACAGTCATTCGCATGAACATAAGGCTTAATCTGTTAGAGCGTTCCCATGATTTATGAAAAGACTTCTCATCCTCGCTGCTCTTATCAGTAATGGCAATAGGTTTGTCATTCAGCAGAGCCAAGTCAAGATCGATCACACCTAAGTGGAACTGGACTTGTTCATTCCATTGAACATAGTAACAGACGAAGCATGCGAATAAAGAGGAATAATTGCAAAATAGATATACATGCTCACAAAATAAAAAAAAATGTGAATTTAGTAAAGCGATAAAAATATATCGTAATTCTCCTTTGGGTAAATACTATGACACATTATCATAATTTAAATGCCATTTTTATCTTTAATAGGTGATTGAATATTTTTAATCAAATATATACGACATCTTTGGATATACAATATATGTTTGACTAAAAAATATTAATTTACCTCATAATTTTCACTATTCGTAGAATGATAGATTCACCTTTGGGTAAATTCTTAAGTTCTAGCAATAGTGAAAGTCAACTTATCTATTTATTTTTCAATATAGGCATTTAATTAACCTTCATAGATAAATGACAATTTTATGAATGCATATTTTTCTTAACCATACTAGTTTGACCACTTTGGTGACTAACAAACTATATGAATACAAATGCACACATAATATCATAATTTTTTGTGCATGTGAATAATTTTATACATTTTAGTTTGGCCACTTTGATGACTAACAAACTATAGAAACATAAGTGCATCAAGTGATCATAAATATTATGTGTAGATGTTAATTTCTCTAGTTTGACCACTTTGGTGACTAACAAACTATATGAATACAAATGCACACATAATATCATAATTTTGTGCATGTGAATAATTTTATACATTTTAGTTTGGCCACTTTGATGACTAACAAACTATAGAAACATAAATGCATCAAGTGATCATAAATATTATGTGTAGACGTTAATTTCTCTAGTTTGACCACTTTGGTGACTAACAAACTATATGAATACAAATGCACACATAATATAAAAATTTTGTGCATGTGAATAATTTTATACATTTTAGTTTGGCCACTTTGGTGACTAACAAACTATAGAAACATAACACATGCATCAATTGATCATAATATTATATGTGTAGACGTTAATTTCTCTAGTTTGGCCACTTTGGTGACTAACAAACTATTTTGCACTAAGTACACATATTATTTATTGTTTAGTCAAACAAACACTACAAATACTTGATATTACAATTGCCAATCAAATAGTTAGGGATTCTTTTGTAGTATTAATTTACGTTAGCAAATATATGATTTCTCTTTTAGCCAGCTTCAACAAAACCGAAAATATTCAACATCAGAAAGACTTGACAATTATATTTGAAATTTGAAGGTAATATGTTTTTTCTCAGGAAACATTTTTAATCACACCAAACAACACCCACATCAACATTAATGTATCTCAATTTCCTTTTTCCTATAAGTAATCCACGATTTTCTTTAAAAAATGATTCCAAAGGATTACATGACTGGAAAGCGTAAATCCTCACACTAGTTCTGACGACTACCAGAAATTTAACTCTTTAGATTATTATTTTTATTAGTAGGTAGAAGTAAATTGTGCATGTAATTATTGCATGATGCATCATCCACATGAATTTGTTTGGAGTGCGATGTCCATTACATGATAATTATTTTCATATATATGTAAGATTATCTGTTCAAACAATCCAGGCTCTGATGCCACATGTAAGATTACATACTTTAATACATAATATCAGGATCTTGAACACGATAATCTTACATGGAGATCGGTAGAGGCACAGACCTGATGCGGAAGACATTACTAGAGAGAAAAGCGGAAGCATTAGTCGTAAATTGGTTTCTAGCCCCTTGCCCTAACTTTATGTTACCACAACCGTCAGCGATGGAATTGTTGTAGAGAATATGTGATAACCCTAATGGGTGGAGGGAGGACCAATTTATAGAGGTTATGACTTAATCTGTTACGTCCATCAAGTAACCAATGTACGGACGAGATCTATTCCTTATTAAATATTATTTATAGTATTACTTGGGTTACAAGTAAACTTGGGCCATAAGTAAGAAATAATTAATAATAATTCTTACATGACTCAGCACAAGGGAGTCAGTGGAGCATTGACTGTCTTGAGGTGAGTGTTACTTGGATTGTAACTCAACCTCAACTTTATTGCTTGGCTCTTGGTAATGATGTTGGCCTCTGCACCTGTGTTGACCTTAGCACGAGCCGGTCTTCCATTGATCGTGATGTCTACATATTGTGCACCATATTCGTTTGGATTCTCTGATTACTTTGTGATAGCTCCACATAGACCAATCAGGCCCAACTGCATCGTGCCCAAACCTTGCCTAGGTTCTTGTGTAACTTTCTCCTTCCATTCTTGTAATATGGCACTAAGATTCTTCAATTCAGGGCGTCTTGCATATCCATGCAGCCCACCACATATGTAGCAATTGTTTCCCTTTGTAGTCTGTGTTTTCCTTTAGCATCACTCTAGCATCTAAACTTTTTCCCATCAAACTTATAGGTGTCATGATTCTTGGGATGTGGTTGTTGCTCTTTGCTTTTTCCATGATCTCCTCTGCCTTGGTCATGACTACCTCTCTGCTCTTCTCCTTTTCCTCTGTCATGCTTAGAGTTTGTCAAAGCTTCGGCCTGCGTGATGACTTTCATCAATAGTCCTAACCTATTGGTGCTCCAATTCCATCTTGGCCCAACAACTTCGCAACCCATCCATGAAGTGGAACAACATATCTTTATTCGTGAGGTTGGGAATCTGAAGAGTGAGGGTGGTGAACTCCTTCACATATGCTTGTATGTTGCTTGTTTGCTTCAACTCCCTAAACTTGAGCTTTGCCTCATAAATGACGTTGTTGGGATTGGAATTGCTCCCAAGTGTTGATGGTGCAAAGCCCCTTCCGTATCTCGGACTCTATACGCCTCCCCACAGCATGGACATCTCCGAGAGGTACAACGCGACAATGTTGATCTTGTTCTCATCGCTCTTCACCCTATTGCACTTGAAGTAGTTCTCCAAATGCCATAGGAAATTCTCCACATCTTGCGCATCACGGACGCCTTTGAGGTGGCTTGGGAGCCTCAACCTTGGCCTCCCTATATTTGTCGAACAACGAGGGTCCTCCAACTTCAATGCCCACTTTGAGTGCTTTCATCTCGGCCTTCATGGTTTTAATTGTGCTTAATGCATCCATGAGCCGAATTTTTTCATCTCATATTCTGCACGCCTATGCGCCTCCAACTCTTTGCAGATGTTTTCATTTTCGTCAAACGTGAAGTCCTCAAGAGTCTTGAACTTGTAATCGACCCCGTTGAAGCGCCTGTCTAAAATCACCACAACTTACCTTGCCGTGTCAACCCCACAATCCACTCAATTCTAGGCATAACGTCTACGGGTTGTTCCCCACGCTCATCATCACTTGCCTCAGTGGCCGAAGGTGAGTGGGATGTTAATGCTTCGCTTCGTGTAGGTTCACACAACAATTCCTCATTCTTCTTAAGATTCTTCCTCCCTTTTTGGTGCTTCATCCACCATCCTGCCTGACGTTGTCGGTGCTAGCAGCGTTAATGTCTCCTCATTTGCCATTCCCATTAGTATCAACTTTTGCTTTGATACCACTTTGTCACGGCCTTAGACTTCTACGAAGCACACCGTGCGGCACTAGACAACTCGTTCATGAATCTTTCACGATCTTCCACGCTCAAGTAAGCTTTTTAATACTAAATCGCTAAGAGAATGAAGAAAAACACAAGAGAGTTTATAAGAAGGCTTTTGTATTGCTTTGGAAGATTGTTTGCTTTTGCTTGGTTGATTTACCTATGGATTCCCCTCTATTTAAACTACTAACTTAGGGGCTAAAGTGTAAATAATAATTGTTACATAAGACCCTACATATTTACAAATAAACCCTTTTTTCTAGAATTCTCTTCTAAGGCTTTTCAAGAATTCTTTTTAGCTATTCTAGAGTCTTTCCAAGAAGTTCTTCATGGTTCTAGAATCTTCTCATAAATGCTAGCATACTTATGCTTCCAAATGGAAAACTTTATGCCACGTGGCGGTTATGTGATGTGATGAGGTGGTGGGTCATGACACTCTTCCCCACCTGATGTAGATGCATTTCTCTAGGATCATGCATAAATAGGCTAACAACGCTTGCAACAAATGC
This sequence comes from Solanum acaule, assembly GCA_036250505.1. Classification (NCBI taxonomy): domain Eukaryota; kingdom Viridiplantae; phylum Streptophyta; class Magnoliopsida; order Solanales; family Solanaceae; genus Solanum; species Solanum acaule. The sequence continues at coordinate 10,202 of JAJOOR010011648.1, read as the reverse complement.
AATGTCTGGCCTTGTATTGGACAAGTAAATCAATTTCCCTACAAGCCTTTATCTACCACATAATATTTTGGAGCATTGCACAATCTATGATATTGGTGTAGCCACTGGTTTATACCCTAATTTTCCTGTTTCTTTCGGCAAATCAAGCACATATTTTTTTGGGAAATAAAGATTCTTTGTTTTGAGTTTGCCACTTCGATTCCCAAAAAAAACTTTAATTTACCAAGCACTTTGATGTCAAATTCCTTGAGTTAACACTTTTTTCAAATTTTGTATCTCCTCTGAATCATCACTTGTTACTATGATGTCATCCCATGAATAACAATGTTGTCACCTTTCTTGTTATTGTTGGTGCGAATGGAGTTGGTTGAGGCTATAAGGAAACATTGAATAGACAAAAAATCAATGTGTTAAATAACGTAAAAATATGACCTCCTTAACAAAAATAATGTCAAATGTAATCTTAATAGATAAGTGATTGGGTGTCATCGCAAGAAACTTGTAATAGGTATGAAAATGCCCCAAACAACAACAATACTTCCTCGCGCAGGTTAAAGGGCTTTCTAGCAAAGAATTTGTTGTATGTAATGATTTGATACTTGCACTGCCCAATAGGATAACTGCAATTTCAGACGGTGCAGCAGCTACACCCAAACAATCTGGTGGATGGGCAGATTCAGGTTCTCGTGCAGAAATTAAATTTTATTTAGGTTATAAAGTTGCATTCGTTCTGGCTAGTTCTAGTATCCCATGTTTCTCCGCTGAGCTATTGTCATTCTGTGGAATATGACAACGCTGAAGTACAAATTTAATAAAATATATGATCAACAACAATAGATGACAACATATTACAAGAAAATGTCACTAGTGTAGGTTGAGTCATGACAATAACATTGGTTATACTTTGTAAGTAGAGAAGCATCCGAAAATATGCTATCTAATTGGGACTATTATGAGAACTAGTTAAGGCTTCAAGGTAGTGTGAAATATTGCCAATACGACATAATTTATTGCATGAAAGCCCTAAGCGAAGTTTTGAGTGATTTTAAAAAAAATTGATTGTACTGACCGAACCAAATCATACCAAAGCGATTTTAGATTTAAAATAAAATAGAAGATTTCAGTGAAAAATATATATCCATACAGAAAATCGCAAGTGCTAAAATATTATCTTGAACTATGATAATTGAGTCTTGCAGTAAATTAATTTCAAAAAAAGGTACAAAATAAATAAGAAAATATAGTTTTTAGGTCCCATCCTGGTTACTTTTAAGGATATTCAATTATTATATACCATCCTGGTTACTTTTAAGGATATTCAATTATTATATCCATGAATAGCACTATGCCACAAATGTGAGGAATTGGTCAAGGAACTAAGACATTATAATTATATTATATCCACGAATAGCACTAGTTGAGATATCTTTTGTCACGACCCAAGGTACCCCTAGGCGTCACATGGCGTATAGGACCCCGAAAGTCCCCATACAAGCCACTTAGCATTCATAACATAAGGCATAGAATGAAGAGAGGTAAAGAACAACATTTCAAGTTCAAGAGTTTTATAAAAGTAAAGCGGAAGTCTAAACACTTATCTTATTAGACCATCTCCAACCCACCTCTATTTTACCCTTCATTCTCTACATTTGGAGAGTAAAATAGAGAATGGGATCTCCAACCATTCTCTAAATGACCCTCTATTCTCCATTTATAGAGTGGTGAATAGTAGTTCTCCAAATTGGGAGAACTACTATTCACCTCTCTATTTCACTTTTTCATTATTTTATAATTATTTCTATTATTTTGTAATTAACATATTATTTTTCATAGAAGGCCATTAATTATATCTCTAATATTAGTAATCCATTTTAAATGTAATATAACATTTTAAAAAATATATTATTTAATATATACTACTTTCATCCTGAATTAATAATGTTTCAAATTTTTAAAATTTTCGTCACTTTAATATTGTTTGATATCACCATTAATTTTCACTATGAAGAATGCACAAAATTAAAATGATAAGATGAAAATTTTAATTTAAAAATACAATACATAACATAATAATTTAAATACAAGATAACAATACATAACATAATAATTTAAATCAAAGATAACAATGCATAACATAATAATTTTATCACAACAATAATTTAGTAATCTGTTAGGTCGTTTTCAGATTTTAGAATATTCGAAAAATATTAGTGTATGATCCACATAATTAGTGTAGTTGTGATTGCAGTTGTGCTTGTTGATTTCTTTTTTCAATTATTCGTAGTTGTTCTTGTTGCATGAAAATCTCGAATTTGAACAATCTTTAGCTAGACATAAAATAATTAAGGGTAAAAATGTTCATTTTGAACTTCGTAATGCACTAATAGAACATTTATGGGGGCAATATAATAATCTTAAAAGTAGAGTATTTATGTAATTATATTTCATTAATAATTTCACTTTTATTTGAATTGTCCATTAATTTGTATATTATATATTATTAGCTTGAAATTTATGTTTTTTAGAATTTGAGGGAAAAAATATAATTTTATATGAAGTAAAAATTTGAAAAAGTAAATTTTTATATTACATGAAAATTATATAAAGTGATTATTTGAAAAAAAGAAATAAAGGATGTATATTATGAAATAAGAAAATAAGAATGAAATAGAAATAATAATATAATATTGAGGAGAAAAAAGATTCTTTTTTAGAGAGTAAAATTGAGAATTGGGTTGGAGTTGGTTGTCTCATAAAATAGAGAACTCAATATTTGGAGAGTAAAAATAGATATTAGAGTTGGAGATACCCTTAGCCATCTAGTACATAAGAATGAAATTGGGCCTAGCCCATACATCATGTCCAAAACTGAAAGTAAGAAACAAAACTGAAACAATGAAAATCTGTCCTCGAAGCATGAGGACTCACCAAAGCTCGAAATCTCTCAAATAAACCTCTAGCCACGAAACTGAGAACCCTGATTGTCGGACCCTACATTTGGGAAAATGTAGGCAAGAGTTTGCGTTAGTACAAAACAATATACCAAGTATGATTGTTATGCATAAAACATTTAAAATATGCTAAAGAGGGACATTTTCATGAGTAAGCAATGATCAAGCTAAAACATAAATCTTGAGAGATAGAAACCATAGGTCATAAAACATGATCAATGCAAATAGACATCATCTTAAGTCACATGTGAGATACTTCTTGACGTAACCTTAGCTCATTATTGTAGGAGATTTACCTTTAACGGACATATAAGATCATGTGATCAACACGGAATCCGGTGTCAACCCCACACCAAAAAGGGGTGTCCTAGTTGCCAAGGTAAGACCGTGTACTTCTAGCTTATGTGGATCCACTAGCTAATGTCTATCTAAGACAATTATCCTATGGGGGCACATAGGTATGGAATAAAGAGATTGCTTCTAGATGCCCAACCTTTACTAATGGGAGAGCTCCCATCTCAATATCCTCTCGGTGCCGAGCGTACATCCCACGGAATAGTCATTTTCTTAACTTGTCTTTATTATCCATGGAAGGGCACGTCATCTTACCAATCCAAGCTAAGTCATATGTCATCCATGGAAAGGTACAATGAAGTAATCAATCCAAGCTAGGTTTCATTTGAATAACTCCTTATCTTTGATTCATTTTAGGTGAGAAGACCTTTCAACCTTAGAATCCTTAATGTGAAAAAACCTTTCACATTCTTGCATGAGTTAGTTATGTGAGCAATCCTTTCACAATAATTAACCCCAACAACAACATATATGCTTTTACTCTCAAAGCAATCTACTTCATGTCTCATAAATTCAATAAGAACATGCATAATTCCATAATTCACCTTTCATCGTTCAAGACCCACATCATATCATCATAATTGAAAAACATGGGATTTACGTGGGTTCATGGGGAATCATCATAAAAATCATAGTATTTCATCAATTCATGCATAATAGATCGTAATTCAATCATTTAAATCAACATTGAAGAAAACCCATGACAATTGAAGAAAACCTTAACTCAATTGAGGATTTCTAACTTTGAAAATAGGAAAATTTGGGAACTCCATGAATGGAAGGAATCCATGGATAAAAAACTATCATACCTTGATGCCAAAAACTTGCAATCAATGGAGGATTATGAGACTTGGTCTTGAAAACCCTACCTTGACTTCTTCTCTTAGAGAGGAGAAATATTTTGGAATTTTTTTTGGAGAGATTTGGGGAAATTTAAAGAGTGATTTAGAATGTTTAAATTTTAGGCTGAAAAGGCTTATATAGGGTCTAGGATTAGGATTAAAACGACCTAGTTTAGGTATTAGATGAATAGGAAAAGACCCATATACCCTTGAAAAAAATAATTAGAGAATTTTATTTTTCTAAGTCAATCTCCATGGATAGGTCTACCATCCGTGGACTATTCTACTGTTCTTGAACCTGTCCGTGAATCATTGCCTTAGAATAATTTTTTTACTAGGCTTGGGTTCAAGGATGGGTTCACTGACCGTGTACTTTTCCACCTTCCTTGAACCCTTCCTTAGACCCTTGCCATAGAATATTTTTCACAAGGCTTTTGTTTAAGGATGGGTTCATTGACCGTGGACTCTTCCACGGTCCTTTATCCCTTCCTTAGACCCTTGCCTTAGAATATTTTTCACAAGGCTTGGGTTCACTAACCATGGACTCTTTCACCTACCTTGAACCCTTCCATAGACCGTTCGTTGCCTTAGAGAATATTTTTCACAAGGCTTGGGTTCAAGGATGGGTTCACTGAACGTGGACTCTTCCATCTTTCTTGAACTCTTCCTTAGACCCTTGCCTAAGAATATTTTTGACAAGGCTTGGGTTCAAGGATGAGTTCACTGACTGTGGACTCTTCCACCGTCCTTGAACCCTTCCTTAGACCTTTCCACTATTCTTTTTTTTCGAGGTGTTACACTTTTCATTGCACCACATCACTTGATGTGGTGCAATGCATTATGCATTGGGAGTTTTGCTTAATTGTATTATGTTTTATTCTTTGCACCATTGAGACAGCCCAACATGAACGCAATCACATAAATGCACATATCCGAGGCGGAAAATCAACTCCAAGCCAAAACATATTCAAAACATCATTTCATAAGGTCTATATGCAACTCATACTCAAATGCATATAAACATGAAGAAATCAATCAACTAACTTATTATTTTTCTTTTTCCCAAAAATTTTAAGCTTTTTCATAAACATGCATAAATGAGGAAATCATGGAAATATCTAAGACACATGACACCTAAGGAGTAAACCATGAGGGACTAAATACCTCAAGCTAAAGTAGGGACGGGGGGAAAGAGATGAGGATATCAGGATATCATATCAGCCTCGGCCTACTAAGTAGCACCCTCAACTAACTGATTCCTCTAAAGAACTTTCACTAATGCAATTTCTTTATTTCTCAACTTTTTAACTTGCTGGTCTAAAATCTCAATCAGAATTTCCTCATATAAAGATTCTCCTCAACTCCCAAACCTTCTAAGGGGACTATAGATGTCGGATCTCCAACACACTTCTTCAACAATGAGACAATGCACGAATGCCAACTCACTAGGCAATTCAAGTTCATAAGCAACCTTGCCAATTTGTCTCAAAATCTTATATGGGCCCACATAACGGGGACTAAGCTTCCATTTCTTCCCAAATATCATTACACCCTTCATGGGTGAAATTTTCAAGTAGACCCAATCATTTACCTCAAACTCAAGATCTTTTCTTCTCACATCGGCATAGGACTTTTGTCGACTTTGAGCTGTTTTCAACCTCTCTCTAATAAATCGAACTTTCTCCATAGCCTCATGTACCAACTCGGGACCTATAAGGGCAACTTCACCCACCTCAAACCAACATATTGGAGATCTACACCCACCATATAGGGCCTCAAATGGAGCCATACCAATGCTTGAGTGATAGTTATTATTGTACGCAAACTCCATCAAAGGTAAGTGATCATCCCAATTACCCTTGAAGTCAATTACACATTCTCTCAACATATCTTTGAAGGTTTAGATAGTACGCTCCGCTTGCCTATCGGTTTGTGGGTGAAAGGCCGTACTAAGCTTAACACGAGTACCAAGACCCTTTTGGAAAGATTTCCAAAATTGAGAAGTGAATTGGGTACCACGACTGGAGATAATGGATAAGGGCACTCCATGCAACCTTTACCATTTCCTTCAAATATAACTTGGCGTTGTCCTCCGCCGAAAAAAAAAACCTTGACGTGGATAAAATGAGGTGATTTCGTCATCCGATCAACAATATCCCAAATTGAGTCATGTTGTCGCCGGGTGTGAGGCAAACCAACAATGAAGTCCATGTTCAAATCTTCCCCCTTCCAAGTAGGGATATTAATATCTTGAGATAAACCTCCCGACTTTTGATGTTCAAGTTTCACTTGTTGACAATTGGGACACTTAGCCACAAATTCCGCTGTATCTTTCTTCATCCTATTCCACCAATAGATCTCCCGCAAGTTACGGTACATCTTGGTGGCTCTCGGGTGTATGGAATATCGAGAATTATGGGCTTCTGACAAGATCTGTTCTCTCAAGTCATCTACATTAGGAACACACAAACGACCTTGATATCTAAGTATACCATATCCCCCTTGGGATAAAGCCTCTACGGTCTTTTTAAGCACCGCTTCCTTCAATTCAACCAAAGTTGGATCTAGACCTTGCTTGGCTTTCACATCGGTCACAAAAAAAGTTTTGAACCATTGTGAACCATAACACCACCCTTGGTAGAGTCAACTAACCGAACATCCAATCGGGCCAATCTATGAACATCTTGATCTAACTCTTTCTTATTATCTTGAATGTGAGCAACACTACCCTTCGATAATGGACTAAGAGCATCCGCCACCACATTCGCCTTAGCAAGGCGATAAAGAACACTCATGTCATAGTCTTTTAATAATTCAAGTCATCTCTTTTGGCAAAGATTTAGATCTTTTAGGTTAAACACATATGGCAAACTCTTGTGGTCGGGTAAAGACATCCACATGAACACCATACAAATGCCTCCAAATCGTTAAGGCGAAAACAACAGCCGCTAGTTCAAGGTCATGGGCCGGATAATTCTTTTCATGAATCTTAAGTTCTCTTGAAGCATAGGCAATGACTTTCCCATTTTGCATAAGGACACATCCTAACCCAATACTAGAGGCATTACAATAAACGACAAAATCATCGGTCCCTTTGGTAAAGTCAACACCGGAGCGGAAGTAAGTCTATATTTCAATTCTTGAAAACTCTTCTCACAAGCTTCCGACCATAAGAATTTGGCTTTTTTTTGGGTCAATGCCGTCAATGGATAGGCAATCGACCAAAACCCTTCCACAAACCTTCTATAGTAACCGGCTAAACGCAAAAAGCTCCTAATATCCAAAGGGGATAGAGGTCTAGGCCAACTCTTGACCGCATCTATCTTCTTAGGATCTACCTCAATACCTTTTTAGGAAACAATGTGACCAAGAAAAGCCACGAACTTCAACCAAAACTCACATTTACTTAACTTTGCAAAGTTGTTGGTCCTTGAGGATTTGCAACACAATCTTCAAGTGATTAGTGTTCTCATCTTCACTCCTTGAATATATCAATATATCATCAATGAACACAATCACAAAAATGTCAAGGTATTGCCTAAACACCCTATTTATCAAGTCTATAAAAGTTGCTGGAGCATTAGTCAAACCAAAGGACATTACCAAAAACTTATAATGACCATACCGAGTTCGAGAAGCCGTTTTTGGAATGTCATCTCCTTTCACCCTCAATTGGTGATAACCCGACCAAGGTCAATCTTAGAGAAGTAACTTGCTCCTTGAAGTTGGTCAAACAAATCATCTATCCTTGGAAGAGGATATTTGTTCTTCACGGTGACCTTATTCAATTGTCGGTAGTAAATACACATACGGAGTGAACCATCTTTCTTTCGAACAAAAATTGGAGCACTCCATGGAGTAATACTCAGTCGGATGAAACCCTTATCCAACAAATCTTTCAATTGCTCGTTCAATGCTTTAAGTTCTGCCGGAGCCATTCGGTAAGGAGGAATAAAAATAGGTTGCGTATCTGGGAGAAGGTCAATACCGAAGTCTATTTCCCTTTTGGGAGGAATACCGGATAGATAATCTAGGAACACTTTCGGAAACTCGTTAACAACGGGGACCGACTCAAGAGTAGGGGTTTTGAGATTCTACATCCCTTATCCTAACTAGATGGTAAATACAACCCTGAGAATCCTCTTTCTAGTTTTAAGACAAGAAACAAACTGACCCTAAGGCATAGAATTTCCCCCTTTCCATTCTAGGACAGGCTCATTCGGGAACTGAAACTTGACTACACGAGTTCTACAATCAACAGAAACATAACATGAGTGCAGCCAATCCATACCAACGATGACATCAAAACCTAGCATATCTAGCTCTACCAAGTCAACAAAAGTAATTCTATGAGACAAGGAGATGGGACACTTTCTATAGACCCTCTTAGCCACAGTAGAATCACCTACAAGAGTAGAGACAGAAAAGGGTATCAAACCTCATCGCCACATATGGCATCACAAAAGACAAGGTAGCACCAGGGTAAAGTAAAGCATAAACTTTAAGCTGGAAGACTTTCAACATATCGGTAACCACATCGGGAGAACCCTCTTGTTCACCACGAGTGTGGAGTGCATAGAATCAGTTTTGCTTGGGAGCATTTGAACCCGAACCACTAGGTGGAGCTTGCTTGCCCTCTCTTTATTTAGCCGTAAGCATTGGGCAGTCCCTCATCTTATGACCACTTTTACCACAATCGAAGCAAGCATCCGTGCAGGCTAGGCACTTACCCTCGTGCTTCTTCCCACATCTAGCACAAGTAGACATAGGCAATGATGATCCACTACCATTCACTCCTTGAGGCTTAGGGTTAGACACCCTATTTTTGTTAAACTTAGGAGGAGCATTGGAGGAACCTTGGCCAATTCCAGCTTTTCCACCAGTGTCACTTCCATGATCATCACCGCCTTATACACTTCATCAATAAACTCTTGAGGATCTTCCTCAACCTTGGTCCCATGATACTCCTGGGAATTCATTCTAGTAAAGTCCCTCACACTAGATGTCGTCGTACCCACATTTGGGTTCACGGGGGCCACAACCTCCCTATTGGCTTAAGCCGTCATGGCTTGAGCCAACACTTAAAAAGCAGCCCTAAACTCTGCATTAGTCACTTGCTCGGCCAAAAGGTCGATCGAAACTTGAGGAGGAGCTTCTCATTCGCTTTCCTTCTAACGTAAACTCTTCTAGGGGCCATATCCCGAAAAGAGCCATATAGGGATTAGGAGAAAGACATATAGAGTTACACTCTACCACATGACTTTAGAGTAATCAAAGAAGTGGAGTTTCCTAATTATCTTATAGCCTCTCATTGATAAATGTGGCGCGCTTCACACTCATGGCGTATAGGACCCCGAAAGGCCCCATACAAGCCACTTAGCATTCATAGCATAAGACATGGAATGAAGAGAGGTAAAGAACAACATTTCAAGTTCAAGAGTTTTATAAAAGTAAAGCGGAAAGTCTAAACACTTGTCTCATTAGCCATCTAGTACATAAGAATGAAATTGGGCCTAGCCCATACATCATGTCCAAAACGATAGTAAGAAAGAGAATTGAATCAATGAAAATCCATCCTTGAAGCATCAGGACTCACCAAAGCTCAAAAAATCTAAAATAAACCTCTAGCCATGAAATTGAGAACCCTGACGGTCGGACCCTACATTTGGGAAAATGTAGGCAAGAGTTTGCGTTAGTACAAAACAATATACCAAGTATGATAGTTATGCATAAAACATTTAAAACATGCTAAAAAGGGACATTTTCATGAGTAAGCAATGATCAAGCTAAAACATAAATCTTTTAGAGATAGAAACCATAAGTCATAAAACATGATCAATGCAAATAGACATCATCTTAAATCACATGTGAGATACTTCTTGAAGTAACCTTAGTTCATTATTGTGGGAGATTTACCTTTAACGGACATATAAGATAATGTGAGCTATTAACACGGATTCCGGTGTCTACCCCACACCAAAAAGGGGTGTCCTACTTGCCAAGGTAAGACCATGAACTTCTAGCTTATGTGGATCCACTAGCTAATGTCTATCTA
>JAJOOR010011647.1:0-30705 GCA_036250505.1 Solanum acaule | reverse complement strand
AGATTAATTTTTTATTGATGCCTAAGACGAATTTTTACAAGTCAAATTTTCAATATGCTTAAATAGAAACCAAAAATGTTATTGTTCCAAATTTATAGTATTAAACAAATGCCAACTCTCTTGATGGATTTAACCTACATATACTAAAGATTTTTTTAACATGTTATATAGTAAGTTAATTATCATTTTATTCATGTTAACAATTAATACTCAAAGATATAAATTTATCAAACTAACATGTTATAGTACGTTGAATATTCTCTATCAGAAGTGATTTTGGCTTGAAATCATAAACTCTATATTTAAGGACCATAGAGAAAAATAGCACATTGGACTTTTTCTACAAAATATTCTATACTCAATCGGAAGGTCAACATTGTACTATTCTATTGTAGGAACCATTTTCTCCTTGTGTACCTATTTCTAGATGACTTCAACTTTCAACTCCTTCACATCCCCTTCCAAACCAACTTATCAATCAAATTTCTTGTAAGTTTCTCTTGTCAATCAAACATATATAAACCATACATGTTGAAAACCTTTTCTCATTCAACATACAAAGCAAATAGGAGGTAATATATAATAGAGTGAATCCGTCATAGAGTACTCCACCACAAACTGACAAGACACGTTCAGTCAATCATCAATCTCCAGCACAATTTTATTTTATTTTTGGTAACCAATGTAAACTATTACCATAACCATCCAAAAACAATTACAAATAAAGAGTACCCTCTCCTGATAACAGGTTCAGGTACAGGTTCAGGTCTCTAACCAAACAAGGAAACTAATTACAAAATAAATGCTAAATGAAACCTCTACATCTTTGAGCTTTCTTTGAATTACTCAAGAATTCTTTCTGTTATCTCCTTCTTAATCTGTATGACTGCATCTTTTGTATTTACATCTTTCCTTTGTACTTCTTCCAATTTCTAGCACACCAAGTGTGATATAGGACTGCTCCACTAATTGCCGCAATGGTCTCCTTTTTAAACTGCTTCCAATGTTTCTCCTTTATTTCATCTAGAAACTGTTTGATCCCATTGTTTATCAAATTTATACCTGTCCACTGAACTATCTCTTGCCATACCATCTTAGACCATTTACATTCTTCAAACAAATGCCTTGTGGTCTCCATAACTTTGTCTTCACATTGACAACATTCAGTGTCATCAACCTGAATGTGCAGTATCAGCTTTCTCTCTTGTGTAAGCAATCGACCTTGTATAGCTAGCCACACCATGAATCTATGTTTTGGTAGAGCCACAGCAGTCCACACTAAATCAGCAGTTTTCAATTGTTGTCTTTGCCCTTTAATTGCCAAATAACTCCGTGTGATGGAATATGTACCATTTTGTGTCAACATGTATCTTCCTTGACAGTACCAACTTTTCATTTGTTCTTTAATAGCATTGAGTTTTCGCCAATACCAACTATAATCTATGGGCACCCTATGATTCCAAATTGACATTCATCCTTTAAATAAATTCCATGTATCCATTTGACCCACAATGACTCCTTATGCATTGTGATCTGCCATATCAATTGCCCCACTGATGCTATATTCCAGGTCCTACTGCCTTTGATGTTCAATCCACCTTGTCTTTTTGGATAGCAGACATTTTCCCAGGAAACCAAAGCAATTTTTCTCTTCTCATCAGACCTTCCCCACAAGTAATCCCTGCATAACATATCTATTTCCTTCAGTATGCTTTTGGGAAGGATAAACACTGCCCCCCAGAAGCTGTGGATGGAAAATAATACTGCATTAACTACTTGCAATCTGCCAGCATATGAGAGTGTCTTGGAATATGTCACTTTAATCCTATGTGTAATCTTGGTAATAAGAGAGCAACAATCAATTTTCTTCCACTTATTGGGAGATAACGAAAGTCCAAGATACCTTATAGGGAACTCTCCAAGTGAGAAACCAGTTCTTTCAAGAATCCGTGCCTTTGTATCCTCATCCATGATCCACCCCAGCTATAAATACACTAGATTTTTCCATATTTGCCTCCAGTCCTATAGCAGCACTGAAATGTGCTAAGGCTTCCATTACTCTACTCACAGAAACCAAATTACCTTTGCAAAATATCATTAGATCATCAGCAAAAATCAGATGAGTAAGCTGCACCTTCTTACACATAGGGTGATACTTGAAATTTGGCAGCATGCTCATGTTTCGAAGTGTTCTTGATAAGTATTCCATCACTAATACAAATAATAAAGGAGAGACTGGATCTCCTTGTCTAAGCCCTCTCCTCCCAGCAAAGTAACCATGGTTTTCCCCATTAACTTTCACAGAGAACATTGTTGTAGTTACACACATCATAATTCATTTAATAAAACCTTCAGGGAATCCAAATCCAGTGAGTACTTCTTCCAAGAAATCCCAGCTAACCATATCATAAGCTTTTTTCAAGTCTATCTTCATGAGACCCCTAGGAGATACATTCTTCCTATTGTAGTGTCTCAAGAGGTCATGGCAAATCAGGACATTATGCATCATTGATCTTCCTTGCACAAAAGCTGATTGATTTTTTGCAACAATACAACTAATTGCCTTATTTAGCCTACCACATATTAGCTTAGAAATACACTTATATAGAACATTACAGCAGGATATTGGCCTGAATTGACTAGCATATTCAGGTATCTCTACTTTCGGAATGAGTGCAATGCTAGTGGAGTTAATCTGTCTTAGTAATTTGTTGTTTTCAAAGAATTCCAATACTGCATTGGTAACATCTTGTCCCACTATTGACCAAGTTGCTTTAAAAAATCCACTTCCAAACCCATCTGGTCCTGGACTTTTATTACTGTCTATCTGATACATAACCTTCTTCACCTCAGTTGGATCAAAACTATATATCAATTCCCTCTGTTGCTCCTGAGTAAGTGTAGTCCCTTGGCAAAATATGGCCCTTACTGCTTGTACTCTATGTTGTGTTATATTCCCTAAAATGTCCTGATAGTGTTCCACAATTAGATTGGCAATAATTGCAGGATCATTTTGCCATACTCCAGATTTATTCTTTAATTGAGTGGTAGCATGCTTCAACTTTCTATGCTTTATGACTGAATAGAAGTACTTGGTATTATCATCCCCTAATCTAATCCAAGTTGCTTTACTTCTCTGCTGTAGGAATAATTCAGCAAAGTAGGAAGACTTCCTAAATTTCTGATAAGCCTGGCTTTCAAGTTGTTGGTATTCAAGATTATTTAGGCTTGTCTGCAATATCTTTAGTGCTTGCTTCAATATTTCTCTGTCCACTGTTGCCTCTGTTACAATATTCTGGAAATCTTGTACATGCAGCTCCTTCAACTTCTTTTTCAACATTTTCAGTTTTCTCACCACCTGAAACATCATACAACCTTCTGTAGTTTTATTCCATCCTTCACTCACTATATCCTGAAAGTGTGGGTGTTTAGTCCACACATTACAGAACTGAAATGACTTCTTGATCTTACAATTTTCACTGAGGATAACTTTTGCAGGGCAGTGATCACTAATACCCTCAGGTAGAAACATGGCCTTACATGAAGGCATAGTATCCAACCACTCATTATTAATAAAGATCCAGTCAATCTTTGAAAAAATTCGGTTACCATCATGCTTGTCACTCCAGGTGTACCTATTCCCCTGAGTAGGGACTTCCAGAAAACCACAATCTGTCACACATTCATTGAAGTCTACTATTTCTGACCAACTTACAGGATTCCCACCTATTCTATCATCAGCTTTCAGAATGGAATTGAAGTCTCCAATCACCATCCATGGCTTAGAGCATCTTTTACTTTGAGTCAACAGGCTTTCCCACAACTTTTTCCTGTCTTCCCTACTATTAAAAGCATAAACATATGAAATCTCGAATACAATTTAAAGAGGTAAGTACAATACCTCATATGTAATCTGTTGAGCTGTCTTACTGATGATCTGTACTTGGTAGTAATCAGGTCTCCAAGTAATCTATATTCTACCATTATAATGATTTTCCAAGTTGGTAATGTACTGCCATCCTGCAAACATACTTTCAGCCATTTTTCCTATCTTTTCACCCTTTATTTTAGTTTCTAGTAGACCAATCAAACTTACCCTTTCCTCATTGCAAAGGAGTTTAACCTCCTTTTGCTTATTAGGAGCATTAAGCCCCCCTCACATTCCAACTCAGTAGGTTAACCATTCCCAGACTTTTCAATTGTCTGGCCTCCCACATTACTTCTACTGCCTTCCTTGTCAACCCTCGCCTGCAACATTTGAAATGAATTTTCACTCTCTATCCGAGAATTCTTCCCTGGTGGTGTGGTAGTTATCTTCCCTATTTTTGCAGGAGTTTGCCATCCCTCTTTATTACTCATAGGTTGTCCCTGTGCTACTACAGCTGCCTGTGTAATTTGTTTGTTCCCTTCCTGCACTTGTTTCTGCTTTGTATAATCTTCCACCAGCCCCTTGCGAGGTACCTGATCACTGAGTTGCCCTTTCCTCTTAACTCTGCATTCCTCTTCCACATGCCCATACTTCTTATAGTACCTACACAATGTTGGCTTCCAATCATATTGTACTGGCTGCTCAATCACTTTTCCTTTTTCATTCTTGAACTTCACCTCATCCAGTAATTGTGCTCCCATTTCTACTTCAATCAGTAGCCTAGCAAAGTTTAGACCATTCCTTTCCTCAGTGTTGTGATCCACCATTAGAGGTTTTCCTATCAAACTACCAATCTTACTTAGCCCTTTCCTCCTCCATATAATTTTTCTAACTCAAGTAGCCAAAGATTGGATAAAATACATCCAAAGGAGACAAGTGGTACTCCTAGTACTCTTTATGATCATTATATAAAAGAACAAGCTCGAGTTGTGGCAACTTTGCTTCTCCAACACCATCACCAAAATGGAACACTCACTCAATTTGAACGATCTGTTTCTCTATGAGACCCCTTAGTTTCTTTTAAGAAGCAAAAGAGGATTCCAAGAACCTCGAGTTCTCGTTCGAGGTTGTTGTCTGATTTTTTGCCCCAACATTTGGAGATTCCTAATCAGGTATTGCTAATACTTTCTTGCCTTCAAATTCTATAAACAATAGCTATTTGTGATATTATAAAGTAAAAGCATAAATATGCACCATTTGTTGGACAACGAGGATGTATATGTACCATTTTTTAACAATCAATATATCAATTCTAAATCGTAATGTTGAGGGATATGTTTTTCTCTTTTCCCTATCTTTTAATCTTTAGGATTTGTTGAGTCCTATACATTGGAATTCCATGTTTTGTGAAAACTCACCAAATAGAATGATTTAGTTGCCAAAATTCAGAACAAGACCAAGATTAGGGATTATATCATTCTTTTTCTTGGCCTTCTCGGACAGATCATCAGCAGTTTCAACATCACTTTCTCGGAAGATTACATCTCTGTTGATGACCTTCTTCTTTACAAGATCCCACAATCTGTACCTGAACTCTTCATCTGCATATCCGATGAATAGGCAGGGTAATGATTTATCATCTAGCTTGGTTCTCTGCTCCTTTGGTACATGGTGATGAGTCGGGAATTTCGACTCATTTAGGGCTTGTTTTTGAATGAATTAATGTCCACAATGCATGTTTTGTACTCATAACTGATGTTAATGTGTTAATATGCAGCAATAATGGTTTGAGAGAAAGGCATAGACATTACGATGCAAAAAGGAGCGGAAAAGTTAGAAAAGCAGAAGAAAAGAGAAGCTGAAGATCGCAAAAGCCATTCGGTGACTCATCGAGTGTGTTTCCAGCTCGCCAAATGTTCCAGCATAGCAACCTATGTCCCAAGCCAACTTGGCGAGAGAACTTGTGATTCAGCGACACACTGAATGGATTGGCGACCCTGATCCTGATCGCCTAAAGTTACAAAACGAATTGATGCAGGAGCCAAGCAAAAAGGCGAGGAAAGAAGCAACTTAGCGGATCGCCAAGTTGATCGGTGATCCCAACTTATGCCACCGAATGGACTCCGTGTTGAGATTTTGGGAAATTTTTTAGAATGTATAAATTGATTTTTTGAAAAGAAGTTTGAGGAGAGGAGACAATGTGGAAAAATTGTGAAGTCTTGGCTAGGAAGTTTTGAGAGAATAGAGAGAACTTTTGATGCTTTTCACATCTTGAATTTTTTTTGTAAGAGAGGATTTGTAGATTTTAGCTATTACTTGGGCATCAAGATTTGGATATTGTTGAATCTTCTCATGGATAACCCTTTTGGTAACAATTTCTTACTTTTTGCTATGTGTGGCTAAAACCTCAATGCTTAGGGGTGTGATTATGTAGTCGGATTAGTTAATTAGCTTGCGGGTATTGTTGATTGCCAAATCTAATGTTGTTTTGATGTGGGTTCATTCATTTGTTCATATTTTAACTTATGAACTAAAGTTGCAAATTCAGCTTTAGCTTAGATCTCGATGGTTGCTTGAGAAAGAGGTTTAGAGTCGAATAAATGATTGATGATTGCTTGGGTTGCATCTTTATATCCTAGCTTGAGAAAGTGGGTTAGATCTATAGCCCTGCATAACTCAGCTTGAGAAAATGGGTTAAATTAAGGAATTAGGTTGTTTAGTATTGTTGTATGTTGAGGTTCGAGAGAACTCACTTGATTCACAATAGTTGAATGGTAGATGGCTATTGTACTTACAACCTAGCCTACCTACTGAGATACAACACATTTAGGCAATCAATAATCACCCACCAAGAGAAATTAGCATTCAACTAATCACATTCCTAAGTCCCTCTCTCTAATTGGTTACTCTTTTTGTGTTAATTGGTTACCAAATTCCCCCCACTTGATATTGATATCTAAAATTTATTGATTTATTTTATGTTGCACAAACCGTACATTCCTACATGAGATTAGGACACAATTGCACATCGTAATCGAATTCTCTCTCATATCACACCTTGTGGGATCGACCCCATCTCTTTGTTGGGTTTATACTTGTTAGCGACTACCTACACTTAGAATCAAATGAAGTGTAGTTGAGCGTTATAAAAAATGACACCGTTGCCGGGGATTGGTGCATAGAATTCTTTTATTAAAATGTTTTTGTGAACTAATTTTATTGTAGTTTAATTATCCTATTTTTGCGATTGCTTCAAAGAAGGTGAAGAAATGAGTGTGAATGGGAGCAATGCAAGTCAGCTTGGGAATAATGATGACATCGGAAATTCTCATGATGTCAATGAGGATCAGCTGGAAAGTGTGGGTGCTATTCAATTGCCCTCAACTATGGGTAATGCAGTGTCTCATATGACTAGCACAATGTGATCACATGGCCACAAAGTTAAATAAGGCGCTTCTCGGGAGGCAACCCAAGGTTTACTTTTTGTTATTTGAATAACGTTTATTGGATGTGCAGGTTGAAATTCAAATTTTGGGAGGAAAATGTAAATGGGCGAGCTCAGAACTCACTCGGCGAGCCTGATCCAACTCGCCCTTTAGACAAATTGATGGTCTAGTGTTCTGAAAATTTTGGTGGGCCAAGGCCCACTCGGTAACTCGCCGAGTGGAGTGGCAACTTTAGTACCCATTGTCGATCTAGGCGCGAACTGAAGGGTCAAAGACCTTTAACCGTCTTAAATTCAAAACCTTTCATTATTTTGAACTTTTCGACTCCTGTGCTCTCTCAATCAAACTCTAGAATATATATTTTTAGTTTAATTCTTGTGGGTGTCCTCGTGTTGTCGGAATCTGAAGTGTTATCCATTCCTCTCTCCTTGCTTTCTCAAATTTTGTGTCTTCAATTGAGGTTAGTTCTCCAAAGTTGTTTTACATTGCAAATTTTTTTGAGCATGTGTGTGAGTAGTTTGTAGTTCTTTTTCTTGCCTTGACGTTGTGCTAAATTGATCGTTGGAATCTAATTTGAAGTCAAGCATGTCTGATATTGTCTTTAGCCTAATTTGATGTGATTTTTGTGATTGAATTGTTTAAATTATGGTTGTAGCATGTTGGGTTATGTGTGGGTGAAGTCTAAGTAACCCGATAGCAACCAAACTACTTGACTATTCCCAATGATGGATTGTGTGACATCATTCTTAGGGAAAAGTCGTTGTTTGGTTAAATTTGAATCGTATGGGAAAGTCTGAGTACCCTGGCTTAAATTTACATAGTGGGTAGGCTTAAGTTTCTCTTCTTGGTGCTTGAATGTGAATGAATGTAGTTTTATCTCATTGATCTCTCTCTTGATTGCTTGAATTTTGAATGATGTGGATGTTCTCTTGCACATTTGAGTGTCTGTTGCGATCAATACCAATGATTTGAGCAGTGCTCTTGATTGAACGATATGTTTGTGCAAGTCCAATGAGGCAAATTTGAGTTTCATAAGTCATGTGTGAACTCTTAGCATCTCATTGTGACTAATCGATTGTCGAAGTGAGTCTTGTAATGATCGTTGCACGTGAGCTTAACTTGTAGAGTCATGATTGATGATTGTGTTGAATGCCTTGTGTGGTGAGGTTTTCTTGAAATATATGCTTGGTGATACGTAGAACTTGCCCCGTTGGTCAAATTGACTAGCATTGGTGAATGAAAGAAATGACCCTAGGCACAAATTTTTTTGAGTGAACCAAATTGCTAATTATACCGCTTTGTGACCACCTTGTGAGAGTGTGAACCTAGCTTGACAACATTTGAGCCTAACCTTTTCTTTGGATGAAACATGAACACATTTGACCCTTTTCCTCCCCACCTAAAACTTTCATGAAGCCTTGGTCTGTTTGAATAGACAACTTAGGCCAAAAGCCTAAGTTGGGGGTGTGGTAAAAATGAGGAAAGAGATTGATCAAGAAGTTTATGACATTCACCCTTGAAGACTGACGTTGAAAAAGAGGAAAAATATGGAACCCCTCCATATATAAAAAAAAAAGCAAGCAAAAAATATTGAAAAAGAAATTTGCATAATTTGTGCATTAGTGGAAAGAAAAGGGGTATCCGATGAGCCATTCATTTTTTTTGTGTTTGAATATACCAAGGGTGGGTCACGAAGATGAAAAGAGTGAAAGAAAAGTAGAAAAAATGAAATTCATGCCATGTTTCATGAATGTAGAAGTCACTAAGCCAAAATGATCATACATTTACCATCAGCCTAGTTACAAGCCTTGAAAGACCTTGATAATCTTGCATAAGCCAAATGATGTGTTGATCGGAAAATACGGACAAGCCTATGGGTAAAATCATGCATGTGTTTATCATTGAGAGTGTGAGAGTTGATTTTGATTCCTTGAATTATAACCTTTGATGGGCTTTGTGAGAGCATTGAATCATTCTAGATGTGAGGGCATTCGAATACTCTTGTTGAGCTTGAATTTGCATTTGAAGTGAGCATTGTGAGCTTAAATTTTATTTGATGATGGCTAGTCATAGTTTGAAACTTTTAATGCACAATTGAACATTGCATGAGTAGATTAAACCTCATGTGCATTCATGTTGAGTATCAAGTAGCACTATTTGTAGACATTCATGTTGGTCTAATTGATCTTATATTTTACTTGAGGACAAGCAAAAGATTAAGTTGGAGGTGTTGATGAGTCGGGAATTTCGACTCATTTAGGGCTTGTTTTTGAATGAATTAATGTCCTCAATGCATGTTTTGTACTCATAACTGATGTTAATGTGTTAATATGTAGCAATAATGGTTTGAGAGAAAGGCATAGACATTACGATGCAAAAAGGAGCGGAAAAGTTAGAAAAGCAAAAGAAAAGAGAAGTTGAAGATCGCAAAAGTCATTCGACGACTCACCGAGTGTGTTTCCAGCTCATCATATGTTCCAACGTAGCAACCCATGTCCCAAGCCAACTTGGCGAGAGAACTTGTGACTTGGCGACGCGCCGAATGAATTGGCGACCCCGATCCTGATCGCCTAAAGTTCTAGAACGAATTGATACAAGAGCCAAGCAAAAATGCAAGGAAAGAAGCAACTCAATGATTGCCAAGTCGATTGGCAATCCCGACTTATGTTGCCGAGTGGACTCCATGTTGAGATTTTGGGAAATTTTCTGGAATATATAAATTGATATTTTGAAAAGAAGTTTGAGGAGATGAGACAATGTGGAAAAATTGTGAAGTCTTGGCTAGGAAGTTCTGAGAGAATAGAGAGAACTTTTAATGCTTTTCACATCTTGAAAAATCTTTGTAAGAGAGGATTTGCAGATTTTAGCTATTGTTTGGGCATCAAGATTTGGATATTGTTGAATCTTCTCATGCATAACCTTTTTGGTAACAGTTTCTTACTTTTTTCTTTGTGTGGCTAAAACCTCAATCCTTAGGGGTGTGATCATGTAGACGAATTAGTTTATTAGCTTGTGGGTATTGTTGATTGCCAAATCTAATATTGTTTTGATGTGGGGCATTCATTTGTTCATGTTTTAACTTATAAACTGAAGTTGCAAATTTAATTTTAGCTTAGATTTTGATGCTTGCTTGAGAAAGAGGTTTAGAGTCGAATAAATGATTGATGATTGCTTGAGTTGCATAGCCTAGCTTGAGAAAGTGGGTTAGATTTGTAGCCCTGCATAACCCAGGTTGAGAAAGTGGGTTAAATTAAGGAATTGGGTTGTTTAGTATTGTTATATGTTGAGGTTCAAGAGAACTCACTTGATTCATGATACTTGATCGGGAGATGTCTATCGTACTTAAAACCTAGCCTACCTACTAAGATGCAACACTTTTAGGCAATCAATAATCACCCACCAAGTGAAATTAGCTGTAACAGCCCAGAAATTTTTTTGAACTAAGACTCGCACCGTTCATCGTAGTGAGTGAGATTTTTCCAAGGAATTAAAATTTTCTTAAGTTTTAAGGTCACTAGATGTAGCACCTTGAGTTCCAAAAAGAACTAAATTGGAAATAGCAAAATCTGAAATTTTGCAAGTTAAGCCAAGTATGAGTTTTGGGTCAACTTCAAACGAACATAACTCATAGCACAGGATGAGTTAGGTGTGCTATAAGATATATTAGGAAATATATTTGAATTATATTTCCAACGCCACAAAGTTTGCTAAGTTTCGACTTCGGATGAGTGAGATGTGGCCTTTTGAAGTTAGGCTGTCCAGTTAAGGAAAGTTAGCCGGAAATAGTAAGGGGTATTTTGGTCTTTTCCTTACCCAATCAAATTTAATTCGTTTCAGTTTTATAATCCTAAAATACGCCTAGGGTTTTAGTTGAGAGTTCAAGAAGAGAAAAGAAGAGAAAATAGGAGAAAAGAGGAGAGGATCAAGCGTTCGTCGAGATTCTTGCGTATTGTTGCGGATTTTCGCCACGGGTTTGATACCTAAGAGGTATGTAAGCTTTCATAGTGTTGGGTTTGTTCACCCACACGCCAATCATATTATTTTCAGTGAAATTTCATTCTTAAAGTTGAAAGTTCTTGATGAGTTCTTGATAGGTGTTCTTGGAGTTCAGTCTAAATCTTGTTGTGTTTGGGTTTTGATGATTTCTTGAGATGAAATTTAGTTATTTGAGTGTCGTTTTAAGTATATTAGAGTGTAATTATGTTGAGTAATCGAATCCAAGTGATTGGGGAAGAAACTGTTCGAATCTAGGCGAAATAGGGTGAGAAAACAAGCAAGAAAGTTGTCGGTGTTTTCTGGGTTGGGGCCTGGCGTGATGCACCAGCCAGAGCGCCCCAAACCCTCCTCTGAAGTTTAGGGGCTGGTGCCCCGCGCCACCCATAGCGCCAGGGTCGCCTGCCCCATCCAGTTTGTCGTCAGTTGCCCCGTTTGAGTTCGTTTAAAGTGCACCTTCACTCCTTTTCGATTCTAACTACTCTAAGCTACTTCTAATCACCTAAAATCATTCCTAACATGATCATAACCTTGAATTCATAATTCAAATTCAAGGTAGAGTTAAGAGTTAAGTTTTGAGAATTCTTTCGAATATCCTAAGAAAGTCACTTTGAGTCCTTTTGTTGAGTCTTCTACAACTTCTAGTAACTTGTTCTAAGACTCAAGTAAGTGATCATGAGAGTGAGGAGAATGTATTCATGAGTCTACACTATCATCTATATCTTTCATATAATGAACCATAACTATTGAATTCATAATTCACATTCAAGAGAGAGTTAAAAGTAGAGTTCAAGAAAGTCTTTGAGTTCAATTGTGAATCCTTTGAGATCAACTATCGATTTGAACTAAGTTTTGAGGAAGTAAGTAAGAGAATGAGAAGATTTGTATATATGAGTTCCATGTAGTTATGTAGACCTTCGAGACGAGTTGTTTCATGCCCATAATTTCGCATGAACTTCGTAAGTTGAGCATCTTTCAGAGAAATGGTATCTTCAAGTTCTAAGCCTTTAAGTATTGAGTTCCTAATCCCTTTTGAGAAGCATCTTTGAGTACTTGTGTTGAATATTTCATGCCCATAATTCCGCATGAACACTATAAGTCGAAAAATCTTGAGATGAGTAGTATCATTGAAGTTCTTGAGTTCCAAGTATTGAGTTCTATCTATGGTTATTGAAAACCTTGAATTGAGTCATTCATGTCCATAATTCAGCATGAACCATATCTTAAGAAGTCTTTTACAAATGTTTAAACTTTGTTTTAAGACTTAAAGCTTTGAGTTCAGTAAAGAGTAAAGAGTAAAGTTTGAAGTCCTTTTCTTCAAAAGTATATGGGGACTAAGTATTCCCAAAGAGTTTTTAAATGTTTTCACATTTAGATAAGAACGGAAACTGAGATTTTTAAAGAGCTTTCGGGCTAGTTTTCAGAAAAGAGTAATCGCTTTCTAAATGAAGCAAGAAAGGAAACTGAGATTTCCAAGATAGCCTTTGAGCTAAATTTTTGAGCAATTATCTCAAATCAGCAGAAAGAAGTTTGTTTTTTAAAAACATAAGAGCAAGTATATTTTGGGAGTAGTATTGAGCACTGATATGGGGGAGAGTTCAGACAACTCACAGCCCCCATAAACCATGTAGCCATCATGGGTAGAAAAGGGTCATACTTTTTAGATGAATCCTTTTCGCATAGACTAGTGGATCCACTTAGTAGTTTAGGTCTTATACCTTTGGCCGGGTATATGATGTGTTGGCAGCGTGAGGAAGATCGTTGTATCATCACAAAAGCTCTTATATGATAGTTGTCGGTTAGAGAAACTCCCACAGAAGATATTGTATTTTATATACATCAGTTTATTTTGCATTTTTATATACATCTCAGAGTTCATATTGTATCGTTGCATACATACAGAGTTATCATTGTATTTATAAATACACAGAGTTGAAAAACCATATTTTAAATAGCTTTTCTTTATATTGCGCATGTGTTTAAACTGCTTTATATTGAAATGAGTCCAGTTATGTTGAGTACCTTAAGTTGAGTATCTTGAGTTGATTTGTGCTTCATTGAGTCGAGTATCATATCTTTGAAGTTGAGTATCTAATCCTTGCGCTGAGTATCTTATTCTTAAGTTGAGTTGAGTTGAGTGAGTTTGAAAGAGGTAAGCATGTTTCCTTTTTATCAAGTTCAAGCTTATATTATGTTTTAGAATTTCCCTTACATGCTCGTACATTCCACGTACTAAGCCATTTGGCCTGCATTTTCTTATGATGCAGACACAGGTATTCAGGATCATCAACAGGAACTTCGTTGATACATCCGGGAGTTCGAGTTAGCTATGGTGAGCCTCCTTGTTTCCGGAGGATTTCATTTACTTTCAGTTGTTAGGAGGTCATGGGTCTTTCCCCGACTTCCATCATTGTCATTTAAAGGCTTCATAGATAGACAATATAGTTTCAGAAGTCTGTTCATTATTTTATTAAATGTTTTAAAGACTTAAGTTGCCTTTTAATGGCAAGTTGAATATATTATTTTTATTCAAAGTTATCTATTTAGTATTGTTCAGATTATCTTAATGTTGAGTATTTGAAGTTATTCAGTTTTTAAGCTTTTGCATGCTTAAGTTAGTCTTCCGCTTGTAGTCAGCCAGGATGAGGGTTCGCTTGGGGACCAACAATGGTTCTTGAGTGTCGGCCACGTCCAGGGTGTAGACTCGGTTCGTGACATTAGCATTCGACTAAACGCATTCCTAAGGCATTCTCTCTAATTGTTTACTCTTTTGTGTTAATTGGTTACCAAATTCCCCCCTCTTGATATTGATATCTAAAATTTATTGATTTATTTTATGTTGTGCAAACCTTACATTCCTATATGAGATTAGGACACAATTGCATATCGTAATCGAATTCTCTCTTATATCACTCCCTGTGGGATCGACCACCACAACTCTTTGTTGGGTTTATACTTGTTAGCGATCGCCTACACTTAGAATCGGATGAAGTGTAGTTAAGCGTTATCACATGGGAAAAAGCTTTGCAACTGAACACCTTTAGATGTGAGTAGGACATCTCATTGTTGATACAAACTCTCTTCGGAGTGTCAAACTCCAATTGAACTGACTACGATTGATAAGAAAACATGTTGTCTGAACTACTTCACCCCATAATGACTTAGGCAATTTAGCCGTTTTGAGCATGTTTCTCAACTTCTCAACAGTGGTGTGATTCATCCTCTCAGCTACACCATTGTGTTGTGGGATTTCAGAAACTGTCTTTTCATGTTTGATTCCATGGTCTGAACAGTTTTCTTCAAATTCTCTTGAAGTGCACTCACCTCCATTGTTAGTTTGGAGACGATTTAGCTTTCGACCCATCTCCCTTTCTACCAGAGCATGAAATTTATGGAATATTTGAAACACATGATCTTTGGCTTTCAAGATATAAATTCATAATTTTCATGAAGCATCATCAATAAAAGTAATAAAATATTTATTACCACCCATCAATTATATCTCTATTGAACCACAAACATCAGAATATACCAAATCAAATATATTCAACTTTCTTTCAGATGATGTCTAAAATGAGACTCTATGTTGTTTACCAAATAAACAGTAGTCACAAGATTTTATCGTTGTATCTTTGGAAAAAGAGGTGAGTTATTTTTTGTCAAGAAATTGCAATCCTTTCTCTCTCATATGACCCATTTTTCTATGCCACAAATTTGCAGAAATCTCTTCGTGAGCCGCATGTAATTCACCTTCGCATATTTTTACATTTTTCCTGTACAATGTGCCATGAGTAACTCCTTTTGCAATCACCAATGCCCGTTTAGTAAGTCTCCCTTTTTTATTTGGAAAGTAATTCTCGTATCCATCTTGGTCCAAAGAAACTCTTGAGATCAAGTTCATCCGCATATCAGATACGTGGCACACATCTTTCAAAACCAATGTGCATCCGACGTTTGTCGTTATGCAAATGTCTCTGATCCCCGTTATTTTTGAGTAACTAGTGTTACCCATTTTCATATTGCCAAAATTACCTACTACATATCTGTAAAAAAATATCTCATACCAATGTGTCATGATATGATGTTGTTGTGTTGACCACCCATTCTGACTCTACACTTGCCAAGTGCATGCATTCCTCTTCTTTGTTTATGAAGAGAACAACATTATCATTATTTTGCACCATGACAGCTTTGTTGTCATCGTTCTTCTAGCCACTGCTTTCTCCTCTGCTCCTTTTTAGATTGAGACAATCTCTTTCGAAGTAACCTGGTTGATCACAATTGTAGCAATTTTTTGCCTTTGATTTTGATTAGACCTTAGACTTTTTACGTGCTTTGGATATACCGTAGCTGCTCAAACTCCTTTGGTAAATTCTACCTCTACTTTCTATGATAAAAGCCTATTCATAGTTTTCAAGATTTTTCTTATCTTCTCATTAAGTAGAAAAGCCGATGTGACATCATTGCTCAATAGTGTCCTTACCATGTAATATGGTTGTTGCCAAATAATCGTAGGAAGATGGAAAGGAGTTTAGGAGGACTATGACTTTATCTTCCTCCTCGATCTTTACTCTGAGATTTGCTAGCTGCGTGATTAGTATAGTACGATAGGCCACACAATTTTTTTTTATGTAAATGAGTAGAACATGTGCTCTGATACCAATTATTGGGAATAAACCCGCCATAGAAATAATATTTGCGTTAATAAAAGTAATAAAAGTGGAACACAACAATACGTTTAATCAACAAGAATAATAAGAGCAATAATGGCACCAAGATTTTACGTGGAAACCCTCCTGAATAAGGGAAAAATAACAATCTGAGAGGAACAACTGATATCACTATAGTAATGATTCTTTGCACTTGTAGGTCTGAGTAAAAACTCCAAAGACCTCTACACACTCAAAAGAAATAACCGTCTTTTGATTTTCCTACCTCACTACAATATCGCTGTTTTTTCCTCACGAATTATTTCTCTCTGTGATAGCTCAAACTTCTTTTCCCTCCTTTGTTTTTGGTGTATTTGAGAATGGAAAATGACCCTTCTTTTTATAAAGGACAAATGCAATAGCCTCCAAATATGCTACGGAAGAAAAATAATTATTTTCTTCATCATAGATTACCAATATTTGACTATAAGGAAAGCTGAAAAAATCAGCCAAGTAAATTGGCACATGTATATCCAATTTCTTCAAAATTCTGTCAACCTTTGAAATTGTGAGATTTATCAAAGTTTGGCACATAAGAATGGACCCCACAGATGAGAAAAGACAATAAAAAATAATGAAGACAACCTTTAAAAAGACTGTATGAAGATGCTTCTCAAAATTGAATTTTATTTTTATTCAATGTTAACGATCTAACTAGACCGTGCTCTGATCACTTTTTAGAAAACTTTAAAAAATTCAGTCAAGATTACATGTAAATTACTAGAAATAGATATTAATCTAGAATAATGGTAGGAACGCTAATCTAGTTCCATTACAATAACTTGATTAATGAACTTGGTCTTTCGAAATGATGAACTTGATCTTTAAAAACCATAAAGATTACTAATAGAGTGTTGTTCTATTCTGAGATGGAGAGAAAAAGACAAAGTGCATTTTCAGGTTTAAATGGTACTTTTTCAATAAGTCTCCATCAGACTTAAGAAAAGGTCAATGAGTTTCAAGCTATCTAAAATAAACCTATATTAATAGATATTAATTTTTAAGGCCCCAAACTTTAATAATTTATTTGATTATACAATGGGCTACTTTAATGATAGCATATCTATGTATAATGTATTGATATGTGAGTCCACAAAATAGAAATTATTAACATGTATATGTACCATATTTTTAACGATAGATATATCAACTCTAAATCGCAATGTTGAGGGATACATTTGTCTTTTTTTCCCGTTTTTTAATATTAAGGATTTGTTAAATCCTATACATTGGAATTGCTTGTTTAGTGAAAACTCACCAAAAAACATTATTCAGTTGCCAAAATTCATAGTAGAGCCAACCTTAAATTTTATGCGTTCGCTCAAACCTTGTATTTATATTAAAAAAATTCTCTTAATATACATTGTCACACCCTTTTTCCGTCCGGGCATAGAGGGTTTTTCCAATTTAAGTGGCGTATTGATTTAGGAGATTATTTTGTCTTTCAAAGTCGCCACTTGGAATTGAGTTATGGTGTTCCAAGTCACCTGTTTGTGCAATCCCTAATCAAAAGGAAATGACTCTTTATATGATCTGCGAACTAGAAATTCAGGGAAGGATTTATGTTGATCGAGGGGAAGGTATTAGGCATCCCTCGAGTCCCGTGGTTTTAGCACGGTCGCTTTTATTGACTTATACTTGCTTTAAAATATTTTTGGATATATTATTTCAGGCCATGACTTGTTCACATTTTTATTGATGAACTTTTATTTGGTCTCAACCTAGATGTGTAACCGCATTCTTGGTTTTGACATTTAATAGCTTCGAAGCATAACTATTTACTTCTCTCGAGTGTGTCACCTAATATTTTATGTCTCACATCTTGATTTTAACAAAATAAAATGTTACCAAGGTGTGTCACCACATCCTTGAATTTCTTTTAAATGTTTCAAAAAAGATGTGTAACCACATTCTTAATTGAAACAATTTCTTTTTTAATGTGTCTAGAATTTTGTCTAATCATTATAAAACTAATATTTTTCCTTTATACATAAAATTAAGTAAAGTAAATTAATAAATCTAAATGTTGAGGATACAATATATAATTCTGACATCATTTCTATATCCTTTTATTTTATATTTTTATTACTCTTAAAATTAACGTCAAAACTAAGCATACACTTTCTAATCAAACAAAACAACAACGAATTTAAAAAAACTAAATCTCCCTTTTTGTTTGATAAAAATAATATAATAATAATTTATTTATTCATTTATTTTAGCCTAATTATACCTACTTTATCATTATTATCTAAATAAAGACAAGAACAATGTCATGACCCGTTCATTTTTAAGAGGTCACAATTAGCAAATAGAAATAAATAAAATAAAAAGTAATCATTGTTAAAGCTACCTTCATTCATTAAACAGAGATATAATAGCTAACCAATTGTTCATTTCAATCAAATTGTGAATAAAAAATAGGAAAACTTGTCATAAAATTACATCAAATTCCATAAATAAATAAAGAGATAAGGTAAAGTTGAATACCGCAAAAAAATCTTAACCGAAGCTCGATTAGAATACCCACAATTTTTTTATAGGTTGTTTGTGATGGTATATGTATTTGTGTTGACATGAAAATAATGGGTAAGAAAGAAAAGATGTGAATGTATGTTTATTGTTTGAAAGAAGAATAAATAAAATGGAAGTGTTTTCTTTTTTTTTCTTCTTGCTCGTGGTAGTAAAGTGTAGTTTTTTTTGGTTGCTGATTTTTTATGTGTTATGCATCTGTAGTGTGGGAGAGTTGTAGTATATTTTTTTTTTGGCTGAATGTAGTGTTGTTTTCTTCTTTTTTTCTGGTTGCTGATCGTTGTTGTGTATGTATGTGTGTGTTGTGTAGTAGTGTGTAGCTAGGGTGGGTTGTGAGTGGAGGAATGGTGTAGTGTGGATCGGTAGTGGAGTGCTGAAATGGGATTGTGGGGTAGTGTAGAGAGGTTTAAGGGGTGGGTAATGGGTAGTTTAAGTTATATTTTAAAAAAAAAAAAAAAAACTAAATATAATAAATATTATAATAATGAAAATATTAGCTAATAAAAATATAAGAATAAATGAATAGCTACTCTAAATTATAATTAAGAAATACTAGCTTATTATTAAATTTAATTTAAAAGAAAATACATATTTTTTGTAATTTTTCAAATCTTTTAAAATAAACTTACTAAAATACAATGAAAAATGTAATATTTAAAGTAGACCTAGAAGAAATATCTAAAGAATAAAAATGGTGTAAAACCTTATGTTCGGTCAAAAATTATGTGTCTACATAGATATAAATAATCTAATTAAAACCCAGTAAGCAGAAAAGATTATAGTTTAGAATCCATAAACTAAAAATCCTGACTCCACTTCTGGTCTCAAAAATACTCATAAAGATTTGTGTTTTGGCTCAAGTCTCGCTGGTAGCAAAAGAATATGCAGATTATCAGTATTGTACTTCATCTCATTCTCCACAAATAAGTTATCTTGAGATTGTCCACACTTATTCTTCGATTGTTTGGCTGATAACTTTTGTTATAATTATTTGACCTTCTCAAGGTACAGAACTTGAAAATTTTAGAGACCAAACATTTTGTTCTTGTCCATGGAGGTAGTTTTGGTGCTTGGTGTTGGTACAAAGCTGCAACACTACTCAAAGAAACAGGATATCAAGTTGATGCCATAGACTTAACTAGTTCTGGGGCTCATTCTTTTGACTCCAATAACATTACCACGTTATCCGAATATGTGAAACCCTTAACTGATTGCCTTGACAAGCAGTAACTACTATAGTAACTCAATGAACATGATAAATTGACAACATATATAATTGCTTATGTCTATGCAGATTGGCTCGAACGATCTTTGTCAACATTCTCAAAAGTTTCTTTATGCAAATGGCAAGAATCATCCTCAAACTGCAATTGATTTCGACAAATCATTATTGAAAGATGGCATGTTCAATCAATAAACTACTAAGATATATGTATTGTAGAATAGAGTTCTATGTTCAAAATAGTTTGCTTGTAGTAGAGAAAGCCATTTTTGACACTTTTTCGATTTTAGGATGTTGAATTGGCATCAGTATTATTAAGGCCAATCTCTTTTGCACCATTGACAGAGAAGCTTTTCCTATCTGCAACAAATTATGGTTTTATCCCGAGATTCTTCGTAAAAACGCTAGAAGATTTTGCTATTGCAGTGTCCCTTTGGGAGGTGATGATAGATTCAAATTCACCTCAATAAGTTATCCAGATGATAGGCTCTGATCATTCGCCAATTTTGTCGAAACCTCAAGCACTACACAAGATTTTGCTGAAAATTTCAAAGGTTCCTGTAAAATGTACTCTAATAAATCATCTAGCAAAAATTGACCTCCAACACATATGACATTTTTTCAAGAGAATGTACTTCATATATACATGTATAATCAATCATTAGTCATTACAAGGAGGCTATCGGTGCGTTAAAACGTAGGACTCGATGTGTTTACTTATTCAATTTAATACAAACTTAAGTGTCTACTTGTATATAGACAGAGTTGAAGGACATAGATACTAGCTTAAATCAAATTAAAAGACATATTTATATTGTCTCTATATGACTGCTGATCAATCTCTTGTGATACTTCAAAATAAGACATAAAATAAAGTCTAACATATGCACCATAATATTGGGCTTAAATTTATCCATAAAGGAAAGGAAAGAGATCCAAAACTTTAGACTTTTATCTATCCACTTAGGAAGGGAAAAAGACCCAAACCCAACAGCAATAACATTCATGACAACAAGCTATTTCTCAAAAAATTGAAATATTGTAGAGGAAGTAATATTTGAAACTATTGAAAATTTTAGTAATTAGAACCTAAATTAGTGAAATTTATGTAGTTTATTTTCCCAATATTAAAAGCATATGTATGAACTAATAGGATAATGAATGATAAAATTAAACTTTAAACAATAAAAAGATAAATATGACCCTTTTTCCAGTATCCTCTTTTGTTCTATTTTCACGATCTCTTATACAAAATCTAGATATAGGTGTTCGTGCCAGTACGGGCCCAATATATGTGACTTGTTTATCTCAATTTATGTGATATATATGAAATTTGGGGAGCCGATTAATTTTTTGTATGTTTTTCAAAAATATTTTAAGTTGTTAATTTGTTATGATTTATAGTTTTTTTTTCGTCATTTTCGAATAATATATGTTATTCCTTTTGTTCCAATTTATGTGATACATATGGAATTAAGAGAGTCAACCAAACTTCGTATATATTCTATTAAGTATTTTCAATTGTTAATTTGTGTGATTTACAGTATCATTTACATAACTTCCAATAATATATGTTGTTCCGTCTATTCAAATTCATGTGTCACTAATAGAATTTCAAGAGTCAACTAAATTTTTTCTATTTTATTAAAAAAATATTTTAACTTGTTAATTCTTGTGATTTATAGTACTTTTAACATCATTTTAACTAGAGCGAATTTTAGGAATAACAAACATAAAAATTATATTAGCGCTCTATAGCTAAAAATTTACTATTTGAGCATCTGATTTGCATAAATCCCAGGCAGGCATCTCATTTGTATAAAATTGCAGCGATTATATATACATATCAGTTAGATAATTTTGTGTGTGTGTGTGTATATATGTGTGTGTGTGTGTGTCAATGATTGTGTTTGTATATTTGCATAAAATTTGAATTTGTATATTGATTGAATCGAATTAAAATATTGGCGCACACCTTTCAAAACCAATGTGCATCCGACGTTTGTCTTTATGCAAATGTCTCTGATCTCCGTTACTTTTTAGTAATTTGTGTAACCCATTTTCACATTGCCAAAATTACCTTCTACATATCTGTAAAAAGGGATCTCTTACCGACGTGTCATGATATGATGTTGTTGTGTTGACCACCCATTCCGACTCTACACCTGCCAAGTGCATGCATTCCTCTTCTTCGTTTATGAAGAGAACAACATTATCATTATCTTGCACCATGGCAGCTCTGTTGTCATCGTTCTTTTGGCCAATGCTTTCTCCTTTGCCCCTTTTTAGATTAGCACAATCTCTTTTGAAATGACCTGGTTGATCGCAATTGTAACAATTTATGACCTTTGATTTTGATCAAACCTTGGACTTTCTACGTGCTCCGGATATACCATAACTGCTTGAACTCCTTTGGTAACTCCTGCCTCTACTTTCTGTGATAAGAGCCTGTCCATGGTTTTTAGAATTTTTTTTATCTTCTTATTAAGTAGAAAAGCTGATGTGACATCATTCAACTCAATAGAGTCCTTACGTAGGAAGATGGAAAGGAGTTTAGGAGCAATATGGCTTTGTCTTCCTCCTCGATCTTTACTCCGATATTTGCTAGCTGCGTGATTAATATAGTATGATTGGCCACAAAAAAATTATGTAAATGAGTAAAACCTGTGCTCTGGTACCAATTGTTGGGATTAAATCCGCCATAGAAATAATACTTGCGGTAATAAAAGCAATAAAAGCGTTATACAACAACTTTTAATTAACAAGAATAAAAAGAGCAATAATGATACCAAGATTTTACATGAAAACCCTCCTAAATAAGAAAAAAATCACTGTCCGAGAGGAGCAAATATCACTATAGTAAAGATTTTTTGCACTTGTAGGTTTGAGTAAAAACTCCAAAGACCACTACACACTCGAAAGAAATAACCCTCTTTTGATTTACCTACCTCACTACAATATCACTCACACTTTCTGTTTTTCCTCACAGATTGCTTCCCTCTGTGATAGTTCAATCTTCTTTTCTCTCCTTTGTTTTTGGTGTATTTGAGAATGAAGAATTACCCTCCCTTTTATAGAGGACAAATGCAGTAGCCTCAAAATATGCTAGAAAAGAAAAATAATTGTTTTTTCTTCTTCACAAGTTACCAATATTTGACTTTAAGGAAAGCTGAAAAAATCAGTCAAGTTATAAATTGGCACAAGTATATCCAATTTTTTCTAAATCTTGCCAACCTTTGAAATTGTGAGATTTATCAAAATTTGACACATGGAAATGGATCCCACAGATGAGAAAAGAAAAAAAAATGAAAGACAACCTTTAAAAAGACAGTGTGAAGATACTTCTCAAAATTGAATTTTATTTTTATTTTATGCTAACGATCTAACTAGATCGTGCTCTGATACCACTTTTTAAAAAACTTTAAAGAATTCAGCCAAGATTACAAGTAAATTACTAGAGATAGATATTAATCTAGTAGAATGACAGGAACACTAACCTTGTTTCATTGCAATAACTTGATTGAAGAAGACAACAACTTATTTAATGAACTTGGTGTAACGACCCATTTGATGGTTTTGAATACTAATGCTTTTTATTGCATAAAAGACTCTTTCGATAGATTTTAAATGAGTATTTTGGACTATTCGTAACTATAATTATAAAATTAATGGGATAGTTTTAATAATTTATTGAACTGCTGGTTAAAGAAAATAATATTAGAATTAGTAGCGAGCCACGTTTACCATTGTTTTAATAATTAGTCATGTATATTAATTAGGGTATTAAATAATCTATAGAAGAAATGGAAGATAAAAATAGACGATTACGAAAAGAAAGTAAAGCGGTGATTGTAACAGGTAAGTTTTCACAAACTCTGCGTTCATATGTTGGATTTGATAAATACATTAAGATGTTGTATTATGTATATTGTTAGATATATAGAGAATGATTGATAATAGCTGAAATTTTGGGTTCTTAAAGGCTAAACGACAATTTCAATTTGCTATGTCGTAAAAATTGGATGATTTTGGAATAAGTTTTTGGTGGGTAATTAATAATTAATAATGATTATTGGGGGATGATAATTAGCAGATTTAGGGGTAAGAATACATGGTTGTTCAAGTTACTGGAGTTAATTGAGGAGAAGGTGACAAAAAAGTGTTGAAATTAAAATTGGTGACAAAAAAAACTGACCAAGTCAAACTTCTTTTGAAGTAGTGATTAAGATAATTGGGGGTTAAACTGTAATATTTAAAACTTCTAAACTTTTAAAAATATTCAAATAAACTCATTCTCAATTGTCTTTCTTTTTCTTCCTTGCGAACAACTTGTAGTGGTATTGGGGGAGACATTGTTGCTAACAAATTGTTGGCAACTTCCAATACCTTCGTCTTGGTCTTCTTCGTCATAGTCATCATCTACCTCAAGGTAACACTCTTTTCTTTTCTTTCATTGTTAGGGTTTTGAGATTGTAAAGGTTGAAAATCCATTGGGTTTTGTTAGACCTTTTTTGTTTTTAGCATATGGAAGTTTGTGGGTTTAACGATTTTGTTTGATAGGGTTTTCTTGGAGAAAAAAAAGGTGGGTCTTTTACACAAGATTTGTGTGCTTTCATTGATCCTTCTTCTATTTATTTTTTTTGTTATCTACGTGGGGTTATTCTTATCTTCTTCTATATGGTGATTGATGGCTCTTTAATGTCTGCATTTTAATGTTTTGCCCATTTTTAGGTTCTTGTTTCTTGTAGGAAAAAAATAATTTGGTTGTTTTTGAGGTAAATGTTTGAGACATTAGAGGTGTCTTTCTTGGACCTTTAATTGTTGCTCATCTTATGGAGAATGTTGTTCTTAAGTTAGTTTGATCCTTGGTAGTTGAACACTGCTATTAGTTGTTATCTTCCAATATTATGATGTTCCAATATTAGTAACATATTCATTTTTTTCAAGCCTATGATTTTGTTCATGATTTAAGAGGAAAAGCGTAGTATGGTATTGTCACTTCCTGATGTTGCTGTTACATTATTTTATAGTATGCTTTGTATACAATAACAATAATTACTATATCTCAATCCCAAACAAGACGGCATATAGATGATTTGCATATATACTTCAAATAACATGCATCCAGCCAAATTTTGGTGATATATTTATAATTGTTTACCCTATTTCTTTATGTGGTTTTGAAACTAAGTTTCAAAATTATCTAAATGATAATGAATTGTCTTTTTTTTAATTATTACATTTTGATTTTATTGTTTTTATATATAGATTGTGCATCCATGATTCCAAGGAAAAAACGAACAACTTCTACTAAAAAGTATGAAAGGCGAATCAGAACACAAAGACAAAGAGAAGAAAAAGAACTAGAAAACACAAATTTGAAAAAATCTATAGAAGAAGAAGAAGAAGGAGAACATGAAATAAATGTTTCTTCTACAAATGTAGAAAGAGATGATAGAGCAGTTGAGGAGGAACAAGATGATATAGCCATTCCAAAAAAGAAGACATCTCCTATTGTTGAGTCTTCTCCGCTCAGTCCTTCACTCGATAACTTCATTGTGAAGTTGATTAGGTATGCAAATTACAATTTGGAGTCAATGATTGATAGGTATCCAAACTTAAGAGGTTATTTAACTGTTAAGTCGGAGTTACGTAAGTTTTCTAAATTTAGAACAATTTTAGAAAAACAAAAGTCGGTAAAGTTCTTTCGATCTTCTATTTTCAAAAATTATTTACAACTTGAAGATCGTATAAGATTTAAAATGAGTTTAGTCTACCAACTTCTTCGCCGTCAAATTTATAGCCATCGAAAAGAAGAAATTTGGATAAATTATAGTGGCATGCCGATTTGTTTTGGAATGAAGGAGTTTGCTATCATCACTGGCTTAAATTGCCATAATGAAGAAGTGTATGATGGTGAAAATATGTCAACTAAGACAAAAATGAGATGAAAAGAAATTCTTGAGATTGTGGGAAGGAGTTGCAAGAGAAATGAGTTGATTGAACATCTCCAAGCCAAAAATCTTAGTAAAGATATAAAAAAATCATTGTGTTTACTTTATTTTGTTCATAGCTTTCTTTGTGGAAAAGATGTGAATACAAATATTTCAAAAAAGTGGATTTTGCTCTCGGCCGATAGCAAAGCATTTTCTGCTTATCCATGGGGTCATATTAGTTATGATACTACAATTAAGCATTTATTGAAAGCGGTGAAGACTATTGATGGGAAGACTACTAATCTTTATGGCTTTCCATGGGCCTTTATGGTAAATTTAATATAATTTAATTTTAGTTCATATATATATATTTTATTTCATTATTTTTGGGTGCTTCCAATATTTCGATCTCTTTTTGTGATTATTTTATGTAGTGTTGGGCATTTGAGGTTGCTCCTTTCCTCGAAAAGAAATATAAGGTGTTTTCGAAACAAGTATCTTCACCGAGGATTTTTCTATGGCTTTTGGCGACTAATAACGAATCAGTTAACATTAATGAGTTGTTTGATCCCCCTCAGGACTTGGTAAGCATTATTCTTTAAACATTTTTAGTTAAAGTGAAATCGTTGTCGCTTTTTTGTTTTTGTTGTAACCTTTTCAACAAGTATTTTATTTGTTTAGTTAGTTGCTGTCAATTGTTGAAGTTATTACTACAATTGTTGGAACAATTAGAACAACTGGTATATAATAATACTTAAATGCAGCAGTTGCTTTATCACATTTTAATTATTATTATAATTACATGTAGATTGTGCATCCATAGATAATTCCTACATCTAGTGAAATGGAAATTGAATTTTTCACTATGTTTGTGCCTAAGAAATTACCTAAGGATGATAAGATTGAAAAGCTTGAGATGGATTTGAATGGTGTTGTGGCTATAAAAATAGACATCATAATTGATGAGCATAATCTTGATGTAGGAGGTGGAGGAGCATCTTCTCCAATTGTTGAGAGAGTTTTTAGTGGTGTTGGTGATGAAGGAGGAGGAGAATTTACTCTAAATGTTGATAGATGTACTGATGGTGTTGATTTCGAAAGAAGAGGATACGCCGGTAATATTAGTGGTGGTTTTGGAGTAGGAACATCTTCTTCAATAGATGAGAATATTCCTTGTCTTCAAGAAACTCCATCCACTAAGGAGACGATAGATTTATTGAATGTCAGAGTAGAGTCTTTAGAGAAAACTATCGTTACCATGAATGCTAAGATTAAGTCTTTACAGAAAGCTATCGTCACCATGAAGTCTAAGAGTGGTATTAGGCCATCATCAAAGATCTCTCATTCATATACTTCCGACTATGTTAAAAGAACAAAGAGACAAATTTCGGAGGCATTGTCTGTTAGGATCGAAATAAGCAGGTGTAATGCGGAAGCTAGCAAAGCAAACCTCGAAAAACCACGAGTGAGAAGACAAGCGAGAAATATACCAAAAGACACAAAGATTTAACGTGGTTCGGTCAATCGACCTACGTCCACAAAGGAGATAAAAAATCCACTATAAATATGAGAGTACAAAATATAGAGAGAAACAACCTCAACCAATTCACTTGGAATACATGGGAGGTTCACACAAGTGATAACGTATCAAACTTGTGTCCCACAAATTCACCCCTTAACCAAATCTCTCAAATCTCTTAGGACTACATTGTGAATGCTGATTAAGTTAGAAGGAACAAGCCTATATTTATAGTGTTCTAAACCTTTTCCTACAAGAAAAGGACTAGCCGATCCAAAACCTTTTTCTAAAAGGAAAACCTATTTATGGTAAGAAAGTCAAGGTAATTAATACCCAACAAATCTCCCCCTTGACCTGAATTTCTAACAAAATAAATTTGCCTACCTTCTTCACATAATCTTCAATAATTTGCTTCTCCTCCATCAAATCTATGTCTCGACACAAAGAACCTCTCTGAAATAATTTCTCCAACAAAAATCTTCAATACTGTCAAAAAAGTTACTGCTGGAACTACACCCGCCAAGATGAACACCCATACCTGGCTTCATCATTGAACCATGACTCTGATACCACTTGTTAAGATCGAAATAAGCAAGTGTAATGTGGAAGCTAGCAAAACAAACCTCGAAAGACCACGAGTAAGAAGACAAGCGAGAAATATACCAAAAGACACAAAGATTTAACGTGATTCGGTCAATCGACCTACATCCACAAAGGAGATGAGCAATCCACTATAAATATGAGAGTACAAAATATAGAGAGAAACAACCTCAACCAATTTACTTGGAATACATGGGAGGTTCACAAAATTCTACCAATTCACTCGGAATACAAGGAGGTACACAAAATTCTCCTCCATAACCGCAACTCTCAAAACCTAGGACTATATTGTGAATATTAATTAAGTTAGAAGGAACAAGCCTATATTTATAGAGTCCTAAAACCTTTCCTACAAGAAAAGGACTAGTAAAATATTAAAACCTTTTCCTAAAAGGAAAACTTATTTATGGTAAGAAATCAGGGCAAATAAAACCCCAACAAATCTCCCCCTTGGCCTGAATTTCTGACAAAACAAATTTGTCCACCTTCTTCACATAATCTTTAATATCTTGCATCTCTTCTCCATAATCTCCTCTATTAAATCTACGTCTCGACACAGAGAACTGAAATAATTTCTCCAACAAAGATCTTCATTACTGTCAAAAAGGTTGCGGCTAGAACTACACCCGCCAAGATGAACACCCATCTCTAATATGGTTCCATCCTTGAACCATGGCTCTGATACCTCTTGTTAGGACCGAAAATAAGTAGGTGTAATGCGAAAGCTAACAAAGCAAACTCAAAAGACCATGAGTAAGAAGTCAAACGAGAAATACACCAAAAGACACAAAGATTTAACGTGGTTCGGTCAATCGACCTTCGTCCACAAAGGATATGAGTAATCCACTATAAATATGAGAGTACAAAATATAGAGATAAACAACCTCAACCAATTCACTCGAAATACAAGGAGGCACACAAAATTCTCCCCCATAACCGCAACTCTCAAAACCTTATTAATTTAGAAGGAACAAGCCTCTATTTATAGTGTTCTAAACCTTTTCCTACAAGAAAAGGACTAGTCAATCCAAAACCTTTTCCTAAAAGGAAAACCTATTTATGATAAGAAAGTCAGGGTAATTAATACCCAACATTGTCAAGTGCTAGAAAAAAGAAAAAGGGAAAAGTGAATGAGACCATTATCGAAAAAGAATTGGTGTCCAGAGATAGTAAAGGTAAAATTATATTCTAATCATTTTTCTAAGATTTGTCTTGTGTTATATATATTTCATTTTTGCATGTGAAATTTATTTTTTTAATATTACAGATGAAGGGGATGATATTGCAGATGAAGGGGATGATTCAAATTAAAAAAGGAGTTGAAAGAGTGATGAAGAATGGGTTGCTTGTGAATATGCATTTTTACCACTATTTTGCTACACTTTTAATTCACTTTTGTTGTACATTAGTTAATATGGTATTTTGAAATTGATGAATTGAAGGGGCAGCTTGTGGATATGCATTTTTACCACTATTTTGCTTCACTTTTAATTCACTTTTGTTGTACATTAGTGGATATGATTTTTGAAATTGATGAATTAAAAGGGTTGCTCGTGGATATGCATTTTTACCACTATTTTGCTACACTTTTAATTCACTTTTGTTGTATATTAGTGAATATGGTATTTTGAAATTGATGAATTGAAGGGGTTGCTTGTGGATATGCATTTTTACCACTATTTTGCTACACTTTTAATTCATTTTTGTTGTACATTAGTGAATATGGTATTTTAAATTTGATGAATTGATATTTTAATCGAAAAAAAGAATTGTGATGTTGTTAGTGAACTAGTTGAAGGTGAGGATTTGACTCATCCAATTGTTGAAATTCTCTACAGCAATTAAACAAGTTGTTGTATTTTTTACAGGAATTGCTGAAATTTTCTACAGCAATTCAGCAAATTGTTGTACTTTTCATAGTAATTGCTACAATTCTCTACAACAATTAAACGAGTTGTTGTATTTTTTTACAACAACTGCTTAAATTTCTACAACAAGCACGGAAATTATTGTACTTTTCATAGCAGTTGCTGAACTTTTCTACAGCAAGTAATAAAGTTGTTGTACTTTATATAACAATTGCTAAAATTTTCTTTAACAAGTAAGCAAATTAATTGGCTAATTGATTGTTTATTGGTTGTAACACTCATATTTAATGATAAATAGAATAGTGTTGATTTAATTTTAAAATAAAATTTATATTAGATAGTGATCTTGTATAATGAGATAGTTATTTGAGATACTAGACGATCAATTTCATTACAATTTCACATGTAATCAATTTATAATGAGTAATTCATTGTTTATTGGTTGTAACACTCATATTTAATGATAAATAGAGTAGTGTTGATTTAATTTAAAAATAAAATTTATATTAGATAGTGATGTTGTATAATGAGATAGTTATTTGAGATACTAAACGATCAATTTCATTATAATTTCACATGTAATCAATTTATAATGAGTAATTCATTGTTTATTGGTTGTAACACTCATATTTAATGATAAATAGAGTAGTGTTGATTTAATTTAAAAATAAAATTTATATTAGATAGTGATGTTGTATAATGAGATAGTTATTTGAGATACTAAACGATCAATTTCATTATAATTTCACATGTAATCAATTTATAATGAGTAATTCATTGTTTATTGGTTGTAACACTCATATTTAATGATAAATAGAGTAGTGTTGATTTAATTTAAAAATAAAATTTATATTAGATAGTGATGTTGTATAATGAGATAGTTATTTGAGATACTAAACGATCAATTTCATTATAATTTCACATGTAATCAATTTATAATGAGTAATTCATTGTTTATTGGTTGTAACACTCATATTTAATGATAAATAGAGTAGTGTTGATTTAATTTAAA